>JAKCPI010007358.1:0-21104 GCA_023213315.1 Euborellia annulipes | reverse complement strand
TCAAATAGACTATTCATTAGCCAATCAAAATATGTTAATGAGAAACAGGATGAAAGAAGAGCAGCTAGTATTTATTTCATTTATTTAAGGCCCATTAGGCTAACATAAAATGTGTCTCATATTGACAGCCCTTAAGCTCCTGAAGAAGGTCTCGATCGAGACCAAAACGTTAACCTAATGGGCCTTAAATAAATGAAATAAATACTGACGCCTCTTCTTCATCCTGTTTCCTGATTAACAACTTTTATCCAGTTATAAATCTACTTTTCACAATCAATATATCGCTTAAGACAACAAATTTGCGGGAATGAGTTTGGGTTTATGATTGAGCAAAATTGCGTCCCATGGACTCGGGCAACCTTCCTCGGTGAAACTGGTTCGAGTCGTGATCATAAACACAAACTATATCGCAAATTTGTTGTCTTAAACGATATATTTTTATTTGTTATCCTTGGACGAGTGGAATAATAATCGTTTAAGATCTCTTAAAACATTATTTCACATTCATGGTATGTTTTTACAAACACTTACTAAGTAGGCGAGATACTTCGGAATCTCTCTAAATACCCTATTAATTATTTTTTTTTTAAATAAAATTTTGAGAAAGAGAAAATATAGTCTAAATTTGTCGACGTTTCGACCGTCCGTCTCTCTCATCTTCAGGAGAGACAAGGGGGAGGTGTTGGGATATCATCTGGTTAAGTGATATAATTATCTAGCGATGTCTGATTCATTTTCTTCGTTGTATAGGGATTTTTAAAAATAGTTTAATGGTATCACTTCGTTTGTTGGTTTATTCTCAGGAGGGTATATATTATATAAATACGAGTATCGTTTAAAGTCTTAAATTGCTTTCTACAGCCAGCCTTGTTTCTCGCGGGTGCCCTATCCCGATTTTCAACTCTGTTTGGCCTAACTTATCCACACCTAATGACCTTATTTTGGGTAAAAACGATACAAACCATACATAATAATAAACAAAATATTTCAGACCTTTTAATATGCAAAAAAAATCTTGACATCTAATTTTTGACTGAATCCAATACTTTCTCTCTCTATATATTAACATATTAATATATATATGTAAGAGAAAGTAAAAAATATTCTTAGTCTAACAAGTAAAAATAATTTTAATATCTATTTTACCAAATTTCAATAAATCATAAATTTTCTATTCTATCCAAAACATAATAAATAAACAATGGCAGAGTAATCTTCTCCAAGAAAAATATTTGAAATAACATCTGTATACATTTAAAAAATATAAATTTTATCTCAATGAGATATATTTATTATTTTGCGTTTTTTTATATTAAAATGAGTAGTAAAAAAATGCCTAGTATTTTGCAATAAATAAAGAAATACAGGGGATGATATGGAAAATAATAAAGTCAAAAATAAATAAATACTCTCACGCAATTCATTAAAAAATAATAAAAAAATTACAAAATATTTTTATTATTATACCTACTTTCAATATATTGCTTTGGAAAGGAGAGAGAGAATGATTTAATACTTTGCGTACAGGCAGACATACAGACGTCCTTGTCACATTCAGTTCGATATACGATACGAGTTTTTGGCGAAATATTTTTACACATTTTGTTTTATATGTATCTCTCTATGGATACGTAGATATTTTAGAATTTACGATCATATTAAATTTTTTATGTTTTTGTTTGAAATATTTTTTTTTTTTTTTAATATATTTTATATATTCGTGAAAACTCACACATGGGGTTGATCTTTAATTTCAAAATAATTTTTAAATTTTTAATCTTACTAATTCCATATCGTTTAAGGGGTTCAGGAGCGACGTCTAAACGTACTTTAAAAAAAACTAGACTATTATAAGGAATTTTTCAATGCGGTTTTTTTTTAAATGAATTAAATTCATAAGAGATTATTGGAACATCGAGCTATAATTTTTTTAATGGCTTATTAAAAAATTATGGTAATTAATTTTTTTGTTATCAAGTAAATACAAAAAACAATCTGTACCAATAATCTTTAATTTTTTGCAAATTTAAAAATGAATTTATTGTTATTATTAATCACATATTAATTAAGAAATTTAATATAAGCTTAGATGATTTATTTAAAAACCAACTGTCAAATTAGTTCCGCATTCTTTCAATAGATGGCAGGCTAGTCTAACAGACGATAAAGTATTAGCCTATATCTGGCCTATATTTATATATTTTTATGCTTTTATTAAATGATACATAATATTTAATAACATTTATAAAGTATTTATTGTTGAAAGATCAATGAAAATCAACCAAATGCATTAAATATTATTAGCTACCTTTCTGACATCTCTTGGCAAATGTTTGAATTACTTGATTTTTAGGCATACATTTTATGACACACTAGGCCATCTTATCGGGAAAAACATGCGTAAACACTTCGCTCCCGTTGCCCCTTAAGAACTTTTTAAATTAACCTTAGAGGAAGCTCGAGATTTACTTGTCGGTATTTGTAGTAGATGGTACGCTGTAGAGGTTATTAAAAGACAAATTTTTTGTTGAGCTTTTATTGGGGAAACTTAACTTAAACAACAAAAAAAAAAATCTGGTGTGACTGGCGCACAGCACACAACTTTCTCTTACCCTTCGGTAAGAGAAAGTTGCGCACTGTGCTGGTCACACCAGATTTTTTGTGTCGAGATATATTTAGTTTCCGATAGCACCTTAGTTTCAAACTTGCATTTTATTTATTTATTTATTTATTTATTTATTTATTTACTTCTCAAACTCCCAACAGGATTTCCCAGTTACAGGGAGAGTACATTATCGCACAAAAGAAAACAAAAAACAAATACATGAAGCTATAAAATACAGCTCAAAATAAATTAATTACAAATAGGGAATAAATAAATATCCATCCATTAATTTCTCTATACCGAAAGTTCGCACTCCCTTGTGGCATATTCGGAGATCATTTTGAAAACGGGAGAGTGTTCTCCCGCTTTTGTTCTTACAAATCCGAGATAAAAGAGGGAGCCGGACCTGAGGGAAAACGCTGGGACTCTGAAGCCAATTTTGGCTAGTAACTCACTACAGTCCCAGCGATCACCCAGCAGGTCACAGAAATTTCTAAAAATGAAATCCCCTCTCCTCTCGAATAGACTTTTGATCTCGAATATTTCCAATAGTTGATTGTAACTGATATGCGTAGCGGGCAGGGCGAACTTTCGGTAGAACATATAATTGAGAAATTTCTTCTGCACTCTTTCAATAGCATTGATTTGAGAGGCATAAATAGGGTTCCATATCAAAGGAGCATACTCTAATTGGGACCTTACAAGTGAAAAGTACAGAGTTTTCATGGTCTTTAAATTGTTAAAATTTTTTGAATTTCTTTTAATGAAACCCAAAAGTCTGAAGGCTTTATTAACTATAGAGGCAACATGCTCGACAAAAGATAGCTTTGAATCAAAAATGATTCCTAAATCCCTGATCGAGTCCACTCTTTTTATCAAAAAATTGTCAATGTAATAGTTATGTTGTAAAGATATTTTTTTCTTTGTAAAAGTACACATTGAACATTTTTCTATATTCAGTGGTAGTAAATTTTCTTTACACCAAAGTTGAATACATTGCAAAGTGTCTTGCAGATTTAAACAGTCATTGGTGTTAGAGATTTTAGAAAAAATTTTTAAGTCATCTGCATAAAGCAGAAAATTAGATTCTTTAATAGCATTGACAATGTCATTAATAAATATGATGAAGAGTAGAGGCCCAAGTTTAGACCCCTGGGGGACTCCAGAGTGGGCTACAAACTCAAATGAAAATTCATCCTTATATCGAACATATTGCCTTCTCTGACATAGGTAAGAGCTTATAAGATCACATAAAGAATCACCAATTCCATAATTTTTAAGTTTAACACACAACAATAGGTGATTAACAGAGTCAAAAGCCTTTGAAAAATCCAAATAAATGCAGTCAAACTGATTGTTACTATCCAAGCAATTTGTTGCATATTCAGTGAATAAGGATAGATTGGTCAAAACGGATCTTTTAGGAATAAATCCGTGTTGAGATTCCGTCAGATACTTGGACATAAAGTGCATCAAGTATTTATAGATTATGCTCTCAAATATTTTAGCAAAGGGAGAGAGAAGAGCTATAGGTCTATAATTAGACACAAACTTTCTTTCGCCCTTTTTGTAAATAGGAATAATGGTGGTGAGTTTCCAAAGATCGGGAAATGTTTTAGTTTTAAGTGACAAGTTATAAAGAAAATGCAGAGGGTTTACAAGGACATCAGAGCAACCCTTTACAATATATGCAGGAACTCCATCATGGCCAACTGATTTTTTAGGTTTCAAATTGCATATAGCACTGATTACATCTAGGAGAGAAATTTCATTTATATTTAATACATCGCTAAAATTATTGAGTTTGTCAAAGGAGGAATTTATTTTGAAATTGTTATTATTGTTATATACAGAAAGAAAGTAATTCGCAAAAGAGTCACAAATTAATTTAGTGTTGGTCGTATCAACACCATAAATTTTAAAATTATCACTCCCAGACTTGGAAGATTTTTTGTGATTTATGTAATTCCAAAAAACATTTGGGTTTGCGTTTATACTTCCTTCAATTCTGGATATGTAATTTTTATATAAAATTTTATTATAACGGTGAATTTCAGTTCTTAGTCTCTCAAAAGCAAATCTATCACTAATATTCCTCCTCCGTCTGAGTCGTTTTCTAATTTTAGTTTTATTTTTAATCATGATGATTAATTTTTTATTATACCAGGGGGGATAAGATGTTGTATGTATTCGTTTAAGTGGAAAACAGTTTTTAAAAACATTATTTAGTATTTTATAAAAAAGATCAAGGCCCTTATTTACATCTGTTATCGAGTAGAGTACCGACCAATTTATTTTAGAGAGAGAAAGATATAATAACTTAAAATTACCTTTTTTAAAATTAAACATATTAGAATTGGTCGTTTGGAAGATTTTCTTTTTATTATTAATAATATGCACATTGTTGACAAATATATCTAGTGGGGGGGTGATAAGGATCAATTTTTGACAGGGGTGAGATATTTCTTACAACTTCTAAATCCTTACAATTCGAAAGAACAAGATCAAGAGTCTTATCAGAGTTATTCAAAACGTTGTTTAACGAAAAAAGGCCATTATATGCAATAATTGATTTTAGGGATTGACACTTGTTACACACCAAATGTTTATCACTACCATAAAAATCGAGATTAAAATCACCCACAACAATGATTTTTGAATTTTCTTCAAAGTTAAAGTGTTCAAGGTTGTTGAAGAACTTATCGTAGTCTTCCTGTGGTGAGTTAGGCTGGAAGTACACAGTCGATATGTAAAGAACAGAGCTTTTGCAGTTCTTTACTTTAACCCAGACGGAGTTGGGGCATTCAAGCAGAGTGACTCTCTCAGCAACGTAGTCCCATTGGGATGAATTAACGGCTATTAATACACCTCCTCCTCTCTCCTTTTTGGAAAGATGTGGATCCCGATCAGTTCTAAAGACAGAGTACGACTCAGGTAATATTTCTGAATTTTGAAAGTTAGAGTTTAGCCATGTCTCAGTTAAACAGACTATTCTGGGGCGTTCTTCTTGGCACCGTAGTAAAAACTCTTCGCATTTGGTTCGCAGGCCTCTGACATTCTGATAGTAAATATACAATCTGTTAGATTTAGGCATAGCACTTTTAATAGATGAATTTGGATTATTATGAAGATCTATTTCAGTTCTTTTCACATTGAGGTGGCCTCCTGAGGGGGCCGCTGATCGTTTTTTGGGTCCCCGACCATTAACTTTCCCATAAACGGTTTGATAAGTATTCCCTCTGGCCAAGTTTCTTCGTGATGAACCTTGCCAAAGTCTTCACTGTCAATAGAAATGTGAAAAGACGCATAAGTTTTAAATTTAGTTCTTAATTTGGTGCATTTAGCAAATTTCAGCTTTAACTCGTTTTTTAGAAAATTCTCCAAATCTTGATGAGAGGTGTCAGGAGCCAATCTCGATACAAAGAGTTCCTTCCTTCTAAAAGTCCGCACTGCCTTCAATGCGTCCGATTTAAGGCATCCTTGAAGAGGGGGAACTGGCTTATTCCTCCCCTTCTTGTAAGAGACAGTAGTAAATCCTTCTTCATCCAGATTCCGAATCTGTTTTTGACCAGACTCTTCAGATGTTTTGGGACTCACTATCTCACTATTCTGTGAGGGAGCTGTTGGAATAGCTGAACTAGAATCAATTTTAGATGGGTGTTGAATAGATTTCTTATTTCCTGTTGCCTGAATGGCCCCTGAATACGAAAGAACACTCTGCATAGGATGTTCCCTCTCAGCCACTTTCTTAGATGGAGACTGAGGTAAATTGTTAGTGTAATGAGGTGAAGTGAGTCCCTTTTTCAAAAGGACAATTTCCTGCTTCATATCATTATTTTCTGCTCTCAGGTGTTTGACTTCTCGATACAGAGATTTTACAATTTTAAGTATTTCTAAAATATTTTGTTCACTATTTGATTCATTATTTCCTATAGCCGAAGATGAAGTTTCTTCGGAGTGAAAGCTCTTATTAAATGTGTCGCAATCCTTACACATAAAGCCGATACCATGCTTATTATCATCGTCAGATTTTAAAATGATTCCTTTGTTAATAAGCACATTCTCATTAAATTTTTTAGTGCAGTGTAAATGAATTTTCAATTGACACATGCCTTTACAGAAAAGTACTGCTTGAAAATTGTAAAAAAAAGCATCGCAAAGTTGACAAGTTTGAGACATTTTTCACTATATATATAGTAATAATAATATATATAAGGAAGAGGTAAAGGTGCGCTTCACGCTAGACGAGGCCGATCGCAAGCGACTTGAGTGGTAATGGGACGGCCTTGGAAAGGATTAAATTATTTGAAAAAGAAAAAAAAAATATTACTATACTCATATAAATGCAAATATTAAAAGATATTAATAATAATAAATCCGATTAGGGATTACTATTTTTATGCAATGAGAGAAAAAAAAAAGAATAAAATATATAAAAAGAGTGACTTATCTCTCACAAAAAGGGCAGAATTCACCAATCTCCAAGCGATTAAGTCGAAGAGCGGTGACGGAGATATATTCACCAGCAAAAGAGAAGTTGAAAGACACAAAAATCAAACAGATCCGCCGCAAATATCCAGAGAAAAAAAGCAAAGATCCAGGAGCCATTCAAAACACGACTACACTCATTAAGAGCTCAAATATATATATTTTAAATGTTGACTGCTTCAAATAAACTATGGTTATTTTTCAAAATTTTAATCTCATATTTGGACATTTTATACACAATATAGAATCGTAAATAAATACAAAATTTCATAAGAATTGGAAAAAAAAAATTTTAAATGCCTAAAAAGTTCTAAAGGGGACCCCCTTTCGAATCGAAATTAACATACAAATCCCTATAGGAAATTAACATTGTTCCTATGCGAAGATAAGGTGGAAAGGGAATTTAAAAAGAGTAGAGAGAGACGATAATGTTTGCAAGTGAGAGAGAGACATATATGTTTTCTTTGAAACAATTAAAGACACAAATAAATTTAAAAAAAATGGGAATTTAAATAATAATTGATTTTAATCTAATAAAAAGAAAAAGATTTAAATTCCGTTACCATGGCAACCATTTCTATCTTTCCTATGAAGAACAAGAGTAAAGTGGTCTTCAGAAGATTTCAACGGCAAAATGAGAATATACATTTTAAAGAGCATCTAAAAAATAATTGATTTTTGAATTTTAAAAAAAATCCTTGGAGGGAATTTTGAGAAAATCGAAAAAAACTGAAAAAGTACATCAGTAAAGTACTAGTACTTTTTGGCCGATTTTGTTCAAAAGCTTATTTTGAGCGTGTGGGAAGGTACCTAAGTTAAATATAAAATTTCAATCCGGTAGCTCAATTCCTTCATGCTAAAAATCTGTCCACACATACAGACACACACACACACACACACACACACACACACACACACACACACACAATACACACACACACAGACCAATTTGCGGGACCCACTTTTTTGGACTCAGGGGACCTCAAAACATGTATATCCATCAAAATCTCGACATCGAATTTTTGACATGATCGCAATACTTTCTCTCCTATATATTTCATATATAGGCTAAGAGAAAGTAAAAATTGTCTTTTAATATCCTCTACAGCGTACCATCTACTCCAACTACCGACAAGTAAATCTCGAGCTTCTTCAAAGTTATAATACTCTTGACAAGTTTTCGGTTTTAAATCAATTTCTAAATAAAGTTTAGTAATAGTAGGACATTTGGGTTGCCTAACAGACAACACAAAACACGTAACTCATTTATAAGCATCTTATGCTATTTAGGTTAATAACTATTGGATATCTTTACTAGAAAGAAGCACAGAATTCCCATTAAAAGAAAATCAAGGGTATGAAAACATCTGGACAACTTTTTACTATTAAAAGGCGTAAAATATTTGAGTTACGTTGTTTTAATTAATTACATAAAAAAAATATTTCTATTCTGAATTATTATTGTGGAAATTTTAATTCGTTTCAGATTTATGGGGGAGAGATGGAGGGGGTGGAATTAACTCTGTATATGTAAAGCAAAGTGTGAAATTTAAGTAAGCCGATTTGATACGCTTCATATTTCTTCCCTTTCAAATACACTCAGGTTTTTTTTGCACTCCCCTCATCATCATCATCATCATCATTTCCCTTTCTCTCTCTTTTATAGACGACGACGTCGGAGAAAGAATAAAATCTTTATGTTGGCCCAATTAAACAAATTGAATGAACTATTCTAGAATTTTAATTGAATTTTCTCTATTGAAAAACCAGATTTATTGTTGAATTTTAATAATCTTTTATTGTACTTTGCATGTTTATGAGAGAGAGAAAGAGGATTTTATTAAAGTAATAAGTAAAATATTATTTTAATAATTTATTTTTGTGTAATACAAAGATTTTTACTTTCTCTTACCTCTATATATATGTTAATATATAGAGAGAGAGAAAGTATTGGTTTCATGTCAAAAATTCGATGTCGAGTTGATGGATATACACGTTTTGAGGTCCCCTGAATCCAAAAAAAGTGGTTTTCGCGACATGGTCTCTCTGTCTGTGTGTACCTATGTTCAATTTTAAGCATGAAGGAATTGAGCTACGTGGGTGTAATTTTATATTTAAGTTAGGCACCTTCCTGGAGCGAGAAAATAAGCTTTTAAACAAAATCGGCCAAAAAGTACTAGTACTTTACTGATGTACTTTTTCAGTTTTTTTCGTTTTTCTCAAAATTCACTCCAACGATTTTGTTTAAAATTCAAAAATCAATTATTTTTTATATGCTCTTTAAAATGTATTTTCTCATTTTGTCATTGAAATCTTCTGAAGATCACTTTTCTCTTGTAATTAATAGAAAAGATAGGAGAAATGATTGCCATGGTAACTAAATATAAATATTTTCACATATAAATTTTACATCTTGAAAATCGAATGTACCGTATCGTTGGAAACTAAATACATGTCGACACGAAAAATCTGATGTGACAAGCACAGAACACAACATTCGATTACCGAAGGTAAGAGAAAGTTGTCTGCTGTGCGCCAGTCACACCATATTTTTTTGTTTGTCTGATCTTTCTCTGAACATTTTCCTGAACAATTTGCTCCATTTGTTACATAGTCACATCTTATCATCTATTTAATTTTTTTTTCAAACAAAACATCAAAACCTTAAATGAATTTATAAAAAACTAGCTGGAAAGGCGTGCCTTCGGCACGCCTTCCCACCTAGGCCCTGGCGGGCGGCGTCTCGGGATGGGATTGGTAGTTGTCCCCCATCAGTGGCGTCATTAGGGGTGGGGAGGTAGAGTTCCCGGTTCCAGTTCTCCTCCCCTCGGAACCTCATTTTCCATTTGGCACCACTTGACATGTCATTTCTCTGTATTGTGAGGTTCCGCACTAAGTTAATCGAGGGCTTCAACTTTATTTATTATTAAATTAGTTTAAACAAATATTATTATTATTATTAATTATTAACTTCATATATTATTAAATTCATGTTGGATGGATTTTATGAGGAACTGTTCCTTCCCAGCCAGCCGGCTCCACCTCTCGGCATTTCCTGGGTTAACCAAGTTGGAGTCATCCCCATTTTTAAGGCACTTAGGCCACCTCAAATTGGGTCCTTTGTGTCTCTAGGTTAAGATTTTCTTCCACTTTCCTATCTTAAGAGGACTTCGACAATGCATTAATATTATTTGCGGCAAGCTGGTCTCGAACCCGAGTTGTGTTCAAACTTCAGATACCTAATTCACAGGTTATCCGCCTTAGATACTCGACTCCACTAACATTCATGATTAGAGACCGAATTTTAAGCAAAATGCTTATTGCTCAATTTTATAAGCAACCATTAGATATTTAATTTCTATACGAATTAGGAAAAACTAAGTGTATTGAGATTACATTTTTTATGCTTTTTTGCTTTTTTTGAGTTTTCATGCTTTTTTTCCCTCTCGTGCTTATTTGAACTTATTTTACGAATATTTATAATTTTTTTTTTTTTTTATTAAAAAACACTTTTTTCCCATTCATACACGCATACACCAGGGTCGTATATAAGGGGGAGGGGGGGAGGAGGCCCGGCCCCCCCAAAAAAAAAAAAAAATTTTCCAAAAACGCCGCAGTGCGAAAAAATATAGCCCTGTATAAAAAATTTTTTCCGCAGGGTGAAAAAATTTGGTTCCGCAAAAACAAAATTTTTTGCAGGGCGGGGCGGAATAAATTTAGTTTCTTTAAAAAAAAATTTGTATCCGCCATTGGTATGAGAAAAAATTGCTTATGAGATGCTTTTTTCAACTTTTATGAGATGCTTTTTTCAACTTTTATGCTTATTTAACAACTTTTTATTCATATAATTAGATATTACTTCATGTACCCGAAAAAAGATATAAGGGTGTGCCGCCGGGAGTTGAACCACGGATCCACCGATTTGCGCTCAGTGTGCCCTTACCCGAATGCCGTGCTGTGGTCTAGTGGTAAGGGCACACTGAGCGCAAATCGGTGGATCCGTGGTTCGACTTCCGGCGGCACACCCTTATATCTTTTTTCGGGTACATGAAGTAATATCTAATTATATAAATCTCCGTTTCGCGGCTTACCTACGCGATGTATATAATATCTTAAATATTATATATAATTTCTTATTTATAAACTTTTTATTCAAGTTTTTTATGCTTTTTTAAGCACTTTTTTTCCATTTTTATATGCTTTTTTGTCCGGTCTTTATTCATGATATTGGAACCTTCGTTCCGCCCCCTTCTCATATTAACCCTAGCGGGCGGCGCACAGTGGTTTCAAATCCCAAAAACGTGGTCAAAAGTCTAAAAATAAAGTTTCATTTTGGGGACTTTTAACCCCCTAAATAGTCTTATTAATATATTTACTGTTAGAAACGACCGTTTTTGAGAACCATATGCACTTATCTGGCTCTCAAAATCTATTTGAATCTGAGCGTTGAAGGCAACAATCAAGAGCTCTCTCCGAACGCAAATAAGCATCATTTTCAATCGCTCTCCATTTCCTTGTTTTTTTGGTTATTTCAATTTCGTCAAATGGAATCAACGACTGATAATAAGTATATTTCAACAATGTAAAAAAAATGCAATATAATTTGATAGTTAAATTATAGGAGCATTTCAAATAACGTCTTATTTTTTTTTTATCCATTTCAGAAATCGCAAAAATTCAAAAGTAAATGAAACTCTTTGATTTTTTTCGTTATTTTGTCTTATATACATTGAAAGAATGAAGAAAATATACAGCTAGGAGGAGATCTTCATACAGTATGAATTCATTTAAAAACCTTTAATGTATGAATTAAAGTTGATGAAAAGGCATGAGGAACGTCGTTCCTGGCGGAGGTCCCACGACCCCAACGCATTTGTGGAGGTCCAGGCACATTTATTTATGTCAAAATAATTTAATTAGAATTTTTTATTCAATATTTTTAATACGGATTACATATAACATTAGTTTAAATAACATTAATATGCTTCGTCAAATGAATATTCAAATTCCAAAAAAAATTAAATAAAAAAAAATGTGCAGGTGCAGGCAGCTAATTTTTTTAAATTATTAATGAAGAAGGATCCAAAAAGGCAGGAAAAGTTGTTTGAGAGTGGGATGTCGTGGGACTTTTTACTTTTTGACATTTGAATTTTTGCGACTTCTGAAATGGAAAAAAAATAAGACCTTATTTGAAATGCTCCTATTATTTAACTATCAAATTTTATTGCATTTTTTTTACATTGTTGAAATTTACTTTCTTCCAGTCGTTGATTTCTTTTGACGAAATTAAAATAACAAAAAAAAAAAAAAAAACAGGAAATGGAGAACAATTGAAAATTATACTTATTTGCGTTCGGCGCGAGCTCCCGATTGTTGTCATAAACGCTGAGATTCAAATAGATTTTGAGAGCCAGATATGTGTATATGACTCTCAAAAACGGTCGTTTCTAACAGTAAATATACAAATAAAATTATTTAGGGCTTTAAATTCCCCAAATTAAAACTATATTTTTTACTTTTGGCCAAGTTTTCGGGATTTGGAACCACTGTGCGTCGTTTTAATAAAAATCTCAATTTTGTTTCGTTTTTAACAAACTATAGGTTTTATAGAAAACTGAATCGCGTCTTATTATTAGTTAGTCCCTTTTTGAAATAAGCTAAAAATTTTGAATTGGTTCTGTCACTTCAGAATAATTGTTTGTAGAATTAGTATGTTTAAATAATAAAATTTTTTTATTATCATATTTTTTTAATGAATACTTATGCCATTATAACCTTTATGTAGGGGAAAATGGGGCAAGACGGAATAATAAGAAGCTGCTATGAAATTGTCACCCATTATGAATGAATAGTTTGTCTTGTAAGGAATTTTCTCGTGAAAGTGCTGTTATTATTGGTATTAACTTTTTAAGGGGCAAGATGGAATTTAAGAAAACTGTGAAAATAGATCAGAAAAATAAACAGAAGAAAAAAATCATTTTTTATTTGCTTCATCTTTTTTCTTCACTTTTTATCATCTGCTTTCTTGCTTTGCTTATTTTCACTTTTCTAATTTACAATCAAAAATTAGAAATTCGAAAGTTTTTTAAGACATCTGATGAACCCGCCCCCTCCCCCCCCCCTAGGGGTGGATTTTGACAAAAAGCAGAAATCACTTTCTCGATATATATATATATATATAAGGGTTCTTTAGAGACCAACATGGTATTAATAAAATTTTCCACTGAAATAACACCCGGCATCACTTAAAGCAGGCCGAAAAATAATTTCTTTCTGAAATATTTAAAAAATTCGAAGTGTATTTTATCAAATATCTCAGAAACTATTCGTTATTTCGAAAAAGTAAATTTAGTTTCTCATAACTACTTTTTTATCGCGCATAAGAATTTACAATAAAAAATTAGAAATTCGAAAGTTTTTTAAGACATCTGATTAACCCCCCTTAGGGGGGATTTTGAAAAAAAGCTGAAATCCGTTTTGAGGTATTTATATAAGTATTGTATAGAGACCAATAACGTACAAATATTCCAAAGATTCTAGGAATTATTAAAAAAAGCATTTGAAGCTTCCTTTAATACAAATAGAAATAACCCCCCTTAGGGGAGGAATTTGACAAAAAGCAGAAATTCGTTTTGATATATTTATATAAGTATTCTTTAGAGACCAATATCGTATTAATATTCCAAAGATTCTAGGAGTTATAAAAAACCACGTGAAAATATTACCCCCCCGTTTCCCCCCCTTAGGGTTTGAATTTCAAAAAATCCTTCCTTAGTGGGTGCCTAGGCTATAAGCCGAATATAAATTCCAAATTTCATTAAATTTGATCAAGAGGTTTAGGCTGTACGATGATGATATGTCAGTCAGTCAGTCAGTCAGTCATCGGACATTCTCTTTTATATATATAGATAAGTTGCTTGAAAAATTTTCACACAAAAAAAAAAAGAATTAAAACCGCTGCAATTTGGTTGAGAACCAATTACTCACATGTTTTTTTTTTTTTTTTTTATTTTTGGCACTTTATCGTTATTTATGCTTCGATAATATCCGAAAACAAAGAAAAAAAAAATTTTTTTTGATAAATGTATAGACGCTTTTTTGATGTTTTGCGTTTATTTTTAATTATGTGAAAATGTAAATTTGTAACAAAAATAGAAACCAACAAAATAAGTTTTTTTTTTTTTTTTTTTTGTTGAAATGCTAATGTAATCCTCTCAGACAGATGCAATTTAATTGGCTGCGAATAAAAAAAAAAAAACGCAACGCGAGCGTACACATAACAAATAAAAAAGCGACGGCAGATATTGCTTTCTGCTTCAAGTTGAATATAAAAACGGAACAAAAAAAAAATAAATAAATAAATAGGCACTTTTTTTTAAAGATTGGCATTTTTCAATTTTTTATGTTGGCAACAATTCTAGAATTGTACTAAAGAAATAAATAGCATCAAAAAGTAATAAATCTGTCCGCGTGAAGTAATAAGAAAGAACCGCTTACTTGAAGAGGCGGGAATTAACAAATAAACGACAACAAATTGAGAATGGAGCAAGATTAAAAATTTTACATGTCGCTCCATTAGAATAACAAGGTTCTAACTGCACCAACACTAGTTTTGAGAAAAATGAAGTCAAAGATTGTAATAGCTGTAGTACGTTAAATATAACAGTTTTCGTCCCAAATTTTTTTAAATAAGTTGTTTACATTAAAGTTATTATTTTCCAATGTTTGGATGATAAAAAAACATTATCAATGATTTTAAAAAAATAATAGCATTTTGCAGATAGAACTTTGTTATTCTGTAAATGAGCATTTTCAGAATAACTTAGTTCTAACTGCACATTTGGGGGGCCGCAAAAAACAAAATTTTTTAATTTCTTTCGGCCGAACCTTGTAAAAGTTGCCTTTTGGCTAGAAAATGATAATGGCAAAGTTTTAGCTAAATTGGATAACGTTAACCCGTGCCTCAACGGGGTTAAAATTTTGAAAAAGTGCGATTTTATGTAAAAATTCATAGTTTTTACTTCATAAAATGAAAACCAATTGTCGTAGAAAACTGATTCTTGTCTCATTTCGTAGCAAATTTAATTCTCTTGAAGTTTTATCATAACGATTTTTTCGTTAAAATCTATAGATTAAATGATATTTTGAAAAATAAGTGGAAAATCACAATACACAATCACAATTCGATATAACTTTTTTCCGGAAAAATATTCGAAAGGAATGAAATTTTTACAGAGTACTCTAGGATGTCTATCCTAGATTATTAACCTCGAGGGTCCTCAGTGAGGGGGGGGTGAGTGGAGGGTGACAAAGACCTCAAAAATTTGAGAATTATTTAAATTTTTCGCTTATATCTCGTAAACTAATCTTATTTTGCGAACCATAGGACCATGCAAAGTTGTAGAGCATTAAATTTACTAAAATATGGTACACTAAACGAATTCGTAGACTCAATACTGACCGAGGTACGGCCGGTCAAAGTTAGACGAATTTTCTCAAAATGTAAAAAATGTCCGAAAAAACGAATAGTCCTGAGGATATCCACTTTTTACCTCGAAAGTATTCCAGAGTAAATTAAATTTTTAACAAGTTATTTGTCTATTCTAAGTCTTAGACTTCGTGACTTTGTCCTAACTTGGAGAGGGGCAGGAGAGGAAAACACCTCAAAGATTTTAAACTTTTTTTCAGTTTTTCGCATATATATCGATAACTAACTAATTTAGACAAAATGTTATATTTCAGGAAAATTTATCAAACTTTGACCGGTCGTACCTCGGTCAGTATTGAGTCTACGAATTCGTTTAGTGTACCATATTTTAGTAAATTTAATACACTACAACTTTGTCTTGGACTATGGTAATCAAAATATGCTTAGTTTACGATATATATGCGAAAAACTGAAAAACGTTCAAAATTTTCCCGTTCGACCTGAAAATGTTTCTGGCCACAATGCTCAATACACCTTCTTGGTTACAGTAAAATATGCCGTAAGATTGTATATGTTTAGTTTTCTTAAATAAAATAGGCTGCTGATATCTGCATGAGGGGTCATGATGACAGTTAGAACCATGTTAACCCAAAACAAACTTGCTGTTAATGTCAGATAGAACCTTGTTATTCTGGCTAGTTCCCTTATTTTCCAACATATCGCATCCTAAGTCAGTTCCCTGCATAGATATACTAAAGAGATATTCATTAATGATGTAAACTCAATTTCGCCAAAAATGTCAGTTAGAACCTTGTTATTCTAATGGAGCGATGTTTAAAGGATCCATAATCTTCAATTCGTGATCAAGCAGCATTAAATCCCAAATTAAATTTATTACAGAGGTAGTTCATAAAAAATTGATTAAAAATTAATAAAAATCTGCCCAGCCCATAACTTCTTTTCTCTCCGGTAATTTGCTTTTCACACCAGATTTTACACAGGATACGGTACATTTGAATTAGAAATATAAAATACACTTATTAATTGTTCTGACGTTTTACGTTAAAAATCATTGTCGTTTGTTTTTCTTTAAATAAATTTTTTCGTAGTCAAGTCAGTTTAGTGAACTGAGAGGCCATTAATAAATAACGAAATCGTTTATCACAGGCACTTTTTGATTGTTTCACGTAGGACGATAAAACTTCCCTTCGCTCTTTATAGAGCATACGCACACTGTTTAACTCGATAAATAAAAAAAAAAAAAGAATCAGAAGAGAGTGGAGGAGTGTTAAAAAATAACACGAACGTTTTAACATGTTCAAAAAATAATACTTTTCTAGAATCTTAAGGGGCGAGTCTCGAAAAATCGTTAATAGCCGATCAAGAAGCTGGTTTCTCTAAACGGCAAGAGATGGCGTTAGTTCTCCCCATAGGGAAACAAGCATTTTATTCCATTTCATTTGAAAGGTTCCAGCTAATTAATTAAAGGCAAAAAATTAATTTTTTTTTTAAACACAATGATTAATAATTTAATTATCTATAAGATATAGACCGAATTTTTTAAAAATATCTTTTATTTAATATTAATCTAAAAAAATATTATATTTTTTCAAAAAAAGGGCTTCTATAAGTTGTAGATATTTTAAATAGCTTTAATTTAAAAAAAAATTTGAGTTCGATAGCTTCAAAATTGTGGCCGCTGGAACCTCTCAAAATCAACTCCTTGAGACGCGCACCTTAAAGGCTACGGACAAAGTGGAACCGATTCGGTTGATAGTCAGATTTTATTTTTCTTTTCGAAATCACTAGCTATAAAATTAATGTCCTTTTACTTTTGTAATTAATTATTTTTTTACGCCACTTGACTAAAGAGAGAACCTATTCGATATTATGAATAATCTAAAGGAATTAGTCAGGTTTAACAAGCGGCATTCATATTCAAGTGATTTGGTTGGCCAAGAAGACCTGTTGATTCTTAACATTAAAGGGAAAATGTATGACAGATTGATCATTAGTTCACCACCACCATTCAATATGCACGTCAATCTGACAACGAATTCAATCGGCTATCAATCAAGAGTGGGAGTCTCTGCAATTGTTGTTAATTAAAATTCGACAATTGGTAGAGTGGGGTTCTTTGATTTACAAACAAGAACCCTTCAGTTATAGGCCTATACAGAAGAGTGATGATTTATTAACTTTAGTAAAAAAAAAAAAATAGTTGCAAAGGTTTTCTGCTCTTTTTAAAATTACTATTTTGAGATACAGTGGTTCTTTCAACTACCAAATCTATAAGAAATGAAAAAAAGCATCTCATAAGCATTTAGCAACAAAAGCTCTACTAATACCAATGAGGATACAAGGGGGGGGAGTAAAGGTAGTAATTACCTCCTCCCCCGAAAAACTATTCTGGATCCGCCCTTGACTCGTATCTACTACTAAATTATATTACCAGTGTCGACTACGCCCCCTGGACCCCCTTGCTCGGAAATGCATTAAATTTATTCTTGCTCACTATTTGAAATTGCTCGCCTCTTCCCTCTCCCGCTCCACCTCTTGTAACTCTAGCCAATTAGCGCCTTGATAGGCACATACACACAGGGACAGGAAGTCAGCCACTAGCGCTTTTTATTATAGTATGACGATATGATTATTACAATACTAATACTATTACGAAATATTAAAAAGGTCCAAGATTGGAAAGAAAAGGCGAGCGTCCGCCGCAGGCGGGCCCGAGCCAGAGTACCCCTGGATCCCCTCCAGGGGGAAAACCCAAATAGTGTCATCTTGTCTTTTTACATTTATTAAAACTTAAAAAATTTCATTTACCCGAATTTACGCTCCCCTTCTTAACTAAATACCCCTATTTATGGGTGTTTATTATATTTTTTCATTTCATTAATGACGGTCACAACACACATAAAACTTTTCATTTAATTACTTAATTAAACAAGAGAAGCAGCAAAAAGAGAGGAAGAAATTTCGCGAGTCTTTTGATTTTTGAATAGCTTATTCATTGATGATTGAATAAAATAAAATAAAAAAGTTAAAGGAGAAACGGAGGGGGAGGTTGATGTAAAAGGAAAAACGTTGTCTTTCAAAAACTCTTTGATTATATGAACAGAGAAAAGATTTAGACAACTTTTGAGAGGGATAGAGCGAGAGAGAGAAAGAAAAAATAATTAAATTATTTGAAAGTTTCAAGAATAATTTCAAAAAGAATAATTATTTTTTATTAAAAACTTTAAATACCTTACTTTATAATTATTCTTTCGAGATTTTGTTTTATTTTAATAATAAAAAAAAAAAAAAAAAAACAGATGTGACCAGTTCACCAACCTTTAATAAAAGCAGCCAAGTCACTGGAAATTTTTCTTTTCGGTAATTTACTCACAATATTTAGAGCCCTTTTTCAGAAAATTTAAAAAAAAAAACAAAACAAGAAAGTACATCAATAAATTACTTGTATTCTTTAGCCGATTTTATTGAAATTCCTCAATACGCATGCGACATAGGTACATGGCTTAAATTTAAAATTTTAATATTGAGAGATTTGTCGTTCTCGAATAATTTCCTTATCCCACATTTTTTCATATTTCACTTGAAAATCATTAAATTTATTGTGATCTAAGAAGTTCATTTCTTATTAAAATATCAAAAAGATTTTCCACTTGCCAGAAGGCTGCGCCCTCTGGATCCCCTTGCTCACCTTCGGCAAGCTAATGTGACAAATTTATTCTTGCCCACTGTTTGGAAATTTTACTAATGCTCGCCGAAGACAAGCAATTGCAAAATTTTAAAGTTTTAAATTTCCCTCTTTAACTCAACTTCCTTTTATTCTGGCCAATTAGCGCCCTGAGAGGCACATACACACAGGGACAGGAAGTCAGCGGCTAGCTAGTAATAATGATGATTTACCTAAATTTCTATGAAATACATTTTATTGCTTTTAAATGCTTTTCTGAAAATTGCCATTAAACGAGTCTATTTCCTATTAGCTTGAATTTTAGTTTTTTTCACAATAAATTTAATGAATTTCAAGTGAAATATCAAACAATTTGGATTAAGGGAATTACTAAAAAATGACAAATCACTCAAAACGCAAATTCTATACTTAAGCTAAGTTCCCATTCAAGGGTCTTGAGGATTTTAAATAAAATCGGCCATGGATTACTAGTACTTTACTAATGTACTTTTTTTAAAATTATTTTTCGATTTTCTTAAAAATAGCTATCGATTTTGAAACAGATACCTAATTCCTTGGCCTTCAAAAATTTGTTTCTATTCATTTTAAAAGTAAATATTATTAAACATAAAACCGCCGCAGGTTTCTGCTTACTGCCAAATAAATACGTTATTTAATAAAAATTCAAACCCCCCCTCCCAGACATCTTAGTTGCAGTACTTCAAAAAATTAAAGTCTGATAAATATAATACTACCTATAATCATAATAATAATATAGGAGTATACAAAAAAATACATATGATTAAAGATCAATCTCATATGAATACAAATATTATACAAGCAAATAGAATAGTAGGAGATGCAAAATTTAATTTTTTTTTTTTTTTTTAAAGGAATTAAGGGAGACATTTAATTTAATTCTTAAATTTGAATTGAAAAAGAGAGTTCTTTCTCAACTCAACATTTAATGATGGTATTTCTATAAATCCCGAGGGTTTAATGTTGTTTGTCCTCTTAAAAGACAATCAACCCCGAAGGATATTCCAGGGCGTGTCTCAGAGCTTAGGGCTTTAGTTTGTTTGAAGGAACTATCCTCCAACTAAATATGTCTATGTACCCTTTACGTAGAAAACGGATTTTTCTTCTTTACTTTATGAAATGAAATGATAAAAAAAAACTTAATCTGGATTTTATTATTTTTTATATCCCGTAGGGCAGGTCTAATTGTGAAATTTTCAAATTCAAAATCTTTTTTTAAGAAGTGATCTTTTTTTTAAGGGAAATTTTACTTATTTTTGTTTTGTTTTATATATAGAATAGGAGAGTGATTGGATTCATATTAAAAACTCGATATCTAGATTTTGAAGGAAATACATGTCTTTAAACCAAGGGCGGATACAAGGGGGGTAAAAGGGGTAGCGTCTCGGGGTGTTAATTTTGGGAAATTCCAGCGGCCACAATTTAGAAGCTATCGACCTTAAATTTTTTAAAAATTAAAGCTATTTAAAATATCTACAACTTATAGAAGCCCTTTTTTTGATTTTTTCAAAAAATAATTTATTTTTTTTACATTAATCGCATTAAATAAAAGATATTTTTTAAAAATTTGCTCTATAACTTATAGATATTTAAATTAGTAATCATTAGGATAAAAAATAATTAGTCTTTTACCCTTAATTAATTAGCTGGAATCTTTCAAATGAAATGGAATAAATCCCTTGTATCCCTATGGGAAAAACTAACGCCATCTCTTGCCGCTTCGAGTAACTCGGTACTGAATCGTCTTCTAACGGCTTTTCGAGAGGCGCACCTTAATGATATTTTCTCAGGAAAAATTTCTCAGAAATTCTATTTAATTTTTTTAAGTACTTGTATTATTTTATTTAAACTTATTCTAG
>JAKCPI010007356.1:0-76707 GCA_023213315.1 Euborellia annulipes | reverse complement strand
TATCTAAAGACGATTTAAAATATTACAAATTCTCTCTTAAATATTTCCGACCATAATAAATACAGGGTGCCTGAAAATAACAGGTACCTAGAAAAAGAGATGATTCTACGTTAAAAAATAAAGACTTTTTTTTCCTATAAACTTAATATGACGCTTCGTTTTCAAGATACAGGGAGTCAAAGTTTAAGAAGTTGCAAAAAAATTTCTATTTTAATTTTCATTTTTAAAGAAAAAAACTATTTTGTTTATTAGAAGGGGTGATTTACACCCTTTCTCACCTTCCCTCTGGGGGACACGAATTCATCATAGAGTTATATTTAAAAAATTGGATAATTTTATCAGTATATTATAAGAGAGAAAAATAAAATACAAAATTACTTTAATTCGTTATGCAAATGAGATGTGAAAATATTCATTACCTTAATAATAAGATAACCAGGTGGGGGGAGTTTGGTGGATGAACGTCTTATTTGCACAAATCACAACACAATATAAAATAAACTAAACACACGCGATAGAGAGAGAAAGAGAAACCGAATGACTGACTCATGGCTCGACTCACATACAACTGAAAGACAGACCGCCTGACAAGCAGGCAGCCATCTAGATAAAATTATCTCAGCCAAAAACATCGGAGATGCAAAAAGGGGCGCCTCGCATTATTTTTGCCCAGCGTCGAGGTGAAATCAAAAAAATGCGCCTCGCTTTTCTGATTTATTTAAAAGCGAGGAAATATTTTCACTTAAATAAAACCCCTACAGAATTTTATTTGTTTCATATATCCTCGCTTTTAAATAAATCAGAAAAGCGAGGCGCATTTTTTTGATTTCACCTCGACGCTGGGCAAAAATAATGCGAGGCGCCCCTGCATCTCCGATGTTTTTGGCTGAGATTTCACTTCTTTTTGTGAAATATTGCATTTAAATATTATTTAATAATTTTTGTTTATTAAATATTAAGTTATCCCATGAATAGATATTTTAATATGCATTCCAAACAGTAAAAAATAAATACATCGTTTGGTATTAATTCAAAACGATAAACATAGGATTTACCAAATTTTATAAAATTTTAGGTTTTTTATTTTTGTTATGTTAGTAGGATGTAAATACATCGTTTGGTATCTATTCAAAACGATAAACATAGGATTTCCCTAAATTTTATAAAATTTTAGGTTTTTTACTTTTGTTATGTTGGTAGAATGTAAATACATCGTTTGGTATCCATTCAAAACGATAAACATGGGATTTCCTAAATTTTATAAAATTTTAGGTTTTTTATTTTTGTTATGTTGGTAGAATGTAAATACATCGTTTGGTATCCATTCAAAACGATAAACATAGGATTTCACCAAATTTTATAAAATTTTAGGTTTTTTATTTTTGTTATGTTGGTAGAATGTAAATACATCGTTTGGTATCCATTCAAAACGATAAACATAGGATTTCACCAAATTTTATAAAATTTTAGGTTTTTTATTTTTGTTATGTTGGTAGAATGTAAATACATCGTTTGGTATCCATTCAAAACGATAAACATAGGATTTCACCAAATTTTATAAAATTTTGGATTTTTATTTTTGTTATGTTGGTAGAATGTAAATACATCGTTTGGTATCCATTCAAAACGATAAACATAGGATTTCACCAAATTTTATAAAATTTTAGGATTTTTATTTTTGTTATGTTGGTAGAATGTAAATACATCGTTTGGTATCCATTCAAAACGATAAACATAGGATTTCACCAAATTTTATAAAATTTTAGGATTTTTATTTTTGTTATGTTGGTAGAATGTAAATACATCGTTTGGTATCCATTCAAAACGATAAACATGGGATTTCACCAAATTTTATAAAATTTTAGGTTTTTTATTTTTGTTATGTTGGTAGAATGTAAATACATCGTTTGGTATCCATTCAAAACGATAAACATAGGATTTCACCAAATTTTATAAAATTTTAGGATTTTTATTTTTGTTATGTTGGTAGAATGTAAATACATCGTTTGGTATCCATTCAAAACGATAAACATAGGATTTCACCAAATTTTATAAAATTTTAGGATTTTTATTTTTGTTATGTTGGTAGAATGTAAATACATCGTTTGGTATCCATTCAAAACGATAAACATGGGATTTCCCTAAATTTTATAAAATTTTAGGTTTTTTATTTTTGTTATGTTGGTAGAATGTAAATACATCGTTTGGTATCCATTCAAAACGATAAACATAGGATTTCACCAAATTTTATAAAATTTTAGGATTTTTATTTTTGTTATGTTGGTAGAATGTAAATACATCGTTTGGTATCCATTCAAAACGATAAACATGGGATTTCCCTAAATTTTATAAAATTTTAGGTTTTTTATTTTTGTTATGTTGGTAGAATGTAAATACATCGTTTGGTATCCATTCAAAACGATAAACATAGGATTTCACCAAATTTTATAAAATTTTAGGATTTTTATTTTTGTTATGTTGGTAGCACTTCTTCTTATCACGTTAATCTATTGTATTTCTATCTGAATGGATTTATCCTAAAATTTTTTATTCCATTAGGGATGAAAATTACTAATATTAATAGATATGTTCCTAGATGACGTCATCAGGGAGCAAAATAGTCAAAATTGTCTTTTCGCCATGTTAAAGATAGGACAAATTTGAAATTTTGAATGCCTCTCAAAAAGTCACTTTTGATCCAAAATGAAATTTTATATCAAAGGTATCGGGTTTTTGATAGTATCTATTTGTATTTTAAATTTCATCCAAATCGGTCCAGCAGGGAAACCTGTAGCTTTGTCTAAAAATTTGAAAATTGAAGAAAAGAATGAAAAAAAGAAAAAAAAGAAAAAAAGAAAAAAAAGAAAAAAAAAAAAAAGGAAAAATAAGAGACTAACTTTTGACCTTCCGAAATCGGCAAAATCTCAACTTTGAGCCTCTGCCATTCTTTTTGGGACTGGAATTTTTTTTTGAATTCGTGCTCAAAATAATCCTTATTTATTCTAGTTTAATATAAAAAAAATTTGGCTCCGATATCTTAAAACCTTTTTGAGATATTCGCCCAGAAAGAGAAAAGTTTCTCAAAAAAATTTTTTCACGTCCCTATCTTTTATTAAGGATTTAAAATCATTCTTGATAATATAGTCTAGGGACGACTCGTCCATCTAAATGCAATGGGCCATTGGCATCTATTGGAATATCAACTAAATGGTAGTATTAAGAGTTTCTTTGCTTTCTTTTGCTTTTCACATGCTCGGCGACGAGTCGCTCCCGCGACTCTTGATCAAATAAGTTCTCTATTTATAAAAATTCTATTTACTTGCAAACTAACGGGGTTTTATTCCGTTTGGAATAAATTCGAAATTAAATAACTATTAAAAGACTCAGATTCCGTTTGAAAAATTCGAAATTAAATAACTATTAAAAGACTCACTTCATTAATCCACTCTTAAAATTCACCACCAATTAAATAAAACACTTCCAAGTATTATTTTTTGTATTTATTTATTTATTAGGGATATATTCGAAGTGAAAGATATTCAAAAGACTTATTTAATTAATCCACTCTTAAAACTCACCACCAATTAGATAAAATACTTCCAAGTATTATTTTTTGTATTTATTTATTTATTATATATTCGAAGTGAAAAAAGAATCCGTATATTTAACTTTAAATTTGTAAAGATCAGCCCAAGGGCGGATACAAGGGGGGTAAAAGGGTAATTACCCCCGCCCCCTCCCCAAGATTTGAAAAAAAAAATAGTTTTTTTCGCAAAAAAAATTATTTTTAATGTAAAATTGTAAATATTAATAGTTAAAAATTTGATTTGTATTTATATTCTGGCAAACAAGTAAGAATGCCCCTTTAAATTACCGAAATTAAGAAAAAATTGTGTGCTGTGCGACCAGTCACACCAGATTACCTCCCCCCCCCCCGAGAAACACCTCTGGATCCGCCTTTGGATCAGCCCAAAAAAATGAAAGTTATAGCCGCATATTTGCCAATTTGACTAAATAATCGTTTAAGCTTAATTAATTTTTTCTAAATCAAATTGTCATTAAATGTTGTATATTTGAGAAAGTAAAAAGTGAAGTGAATTTTGAGGCACTGATTAAGAAAGAGGCCGCCACACGCGGGCCCTTGTTAGGTATTGTATGTAAGTGTTCCTATTTGAAACAATACTTTCTCTCTCTATATATTTCATATATAGGGTAAGAGAAAGTAAAAACTAAATATCAGTGGGAGAAGCCCACCGAAAGCGGGGAACGCAGCTAGTAGAGTATATAGTATTATTTTTATTTATTTTTTTTTTAAGGTCTTTTTCGGCATCTAAGGCCATTTAGATCCCATCCCTATTTATTTCAAATGAATTGTAGTCAAGTAGTCAAATCAAATGAAATAAATTTTTTTCGCCTGGGACGGGAGGCGAACCCGGGACCGCGAGAAGCTAGTGACATCTCTCTGAGCTACGGGTCACGGACTAGTATTATTTGGTATATTTTGAATTTTATTTAGATCTTATAAAAATAATTTAATCTAAAAGAGGCCGCCACACGCGGGCCCTTGTTAGGTATTGTATATAAGGTTGAAAAAACTAAATATTAATGAGAGAAGCCCGCCGAAAGTGGGCATCGAGGCTAGTATGGTATAAAGTATAATTTGGTATATTTTGAATTTTATTTAGATCTTATAAAAATAATTTAATCTAGGGTTGATTTACAATCCTTTGCATTGGATTTCATCCTACACTGCATATAAATGAATTAATAATCCTCTCTCTATTAAAAAATGGAAATAAATATCTAAGTATATACTGGAGGTCGAAATTTGCCTGACTAGATAGCCACCGAAGATGGGCGACGCAGCTAGTTAAGTTTAAATGCAAAAAAAAAACGAGAAACAAGTCATCCAATTGAATGAAAAAAGATTTAGATATAAACTGCAAGAATATTAGCCTATACTCAGGTTTGTAATCCATTTGCTAATCTATGCTACATAGGCCTACCTAATAGCCCATCCAACAAACGGGTCCTGACTTGCATATTGACCCTTGCAAGTGAATCAAGGAGAGAGAGCCAAATCAATTAGTCTACTTTATTATTTGACTTTAAATATATTATTTAATTATTTTTTTAAATTAAAATCGTCTAGAAACAAACTTCGAACCATCTCCATATATATTTTGTTATATTCCCACATAGCTCCTATGAATATATTTTTATAAAATCACATACAACTACGTTTATATATAATACAGTATATAAATAATAATTTTTTGTGAAGCCATTTATATTTCTAATATTTAAAATAATAAACCAAGTATTAATGAACGTGGAGAGATGAAATTTACCTCAAATGTCCTTAAAGTTTAGAAGAAAGGCGAATTGTTTACGGAGCTCAGCTGAGGCACGTCTGCCCCAAGCGACGCCATGTCCCAAATGAAGGTTGGAATTTTTAACACAGAAGGTGCTTCACCTATCACTGCCCCCTCACTACTGAAGCCTCTTTGACTTTGCTATTAAATATAAAGGATACTTTCCTCATTGACTTAGCATGTAGACTCGAATGGCAGCTGCCCTATGGGATTAGATAGCCAATGGGGTGCGACCTCCGGGATAGAGCATCCGAGAGTGGGGGGGGGTGGGTGGGAGTGGGGACGGAATCCTATACATAATTGGAAAAGATCCAAATTATTTCAATGAGAAAGAATATAAATTATTAGAAAATTATTTTAATTGAGGAATTTAAAATATCTTTAAAAAAAAATACATAAAACAGATAGCCAATTTTTACTTTCTCTTACCTATATGTATATGTTTTTTTTTTTTTTAATTCTTTCAGGCCATTGATATGTATATGTTAATATACATATAACTTATATATGGAGAGAAAGTATTGGATTCATGTCAAAAATTCTATATCGAGATTTTGATGGAAATACACGTTTTGAGGTCTCCTGAAAAAGTGGTTTTCGCGACATGGTCGGTCTGTCTGTCTGTGTGTAATCTTTTGAGTAAAATTGAAATATTTTGTTTGTTTATTATAACGATAGCGTTTCGATTACTAAAAATAAGAGAAAATTGTGTGTCGTGCGGTCAATCACACCAGATTTTATAATATAAATATTTATGGGATCGTAAATATAGGTTTTTAATTTATATAATTCAATCCTATTTGAATCCATAAAAATTTAGGAGAAAATATAGAAATTTTTTTAAATGTAATTAGGTATTAAAAATTATTAAATTATTTTTTTAGATGTAATTAGGTATTAAAAATAAAATAAGAATAATAAATTAAAAAATCTCACCTAATATTGTTTAAAATATAAAATTAACTAGGCTTGTAATAACGAATAAAAATAAATCTAATAATAGAAAGCAAATATAAATCTATGAAAATGAACAAATCGTAAGACACTCAAAAGGGATCTCAACCAACAACACATGAATGGGCGAGAAAGAGATAAAGTAGAGCGCTACTTTTGCACAGAGAAAGAGAACGCAAACACCATAGATATATATTCATTCACTCTTATCCCCACACTCTCATATGCAGAGAGTTCAAGAATCTCCATCAATTTTGATGAAAAAAAATTATCAATTTACTCACACTCATGTTAAATTATCTTTTTAATTTGATATTATTTTTTTATTTTGGATACAGTTGAGAATACTTATAAAACGAAAAAGCATATTCAAAATAATTAATAATAAAATAATTTTAATTCTATATTTAATTCATAAGACTTAGTTCTTTTTACGATTATGTAAAAAAAATGAAAAGGATTAAAAAGGAAAATAAATACCTAGGAAAGTGAAGATAAAGTTGGAGGTCGGCCTTTTTAAAATGGAAATAATCGTGAAGAAAAGACATCCTGGATCAGTTGTCGAGATAGCATACTTGGGTGCTTCAGGTGAGAGCGGAGAGGATTTCTTTTCGAAGCTTCTTCACCGACCGGGGGGCTCATACTGAAAGTGGCGACGCCGGCAACTAGCGTGGAACAAACGAAACAATAGTGTCACGTGACATCAATGCTGTCTGCTATTGGTCAAATAATCCAAAGCATTATTTGAAAAGAAAATCTGGTATGATGGCCGCACAGCATAGAACTTTCTCTTACCTTCGGTAATGAAAAGATGTGATCTGTGCTTGTCACACCAGATTTTTTTGTGTCGACATGTGTAGATTCCGCCGATATATTAGATTTCAAGATGTAAAATTTATAAACATGGGAAAATATTTATATTTTGGCAACCATTTCTCCTATCTTTCCTATTAAGTACAAGAGCAAAGTGTGCTTTTCAAAATAATTTTGAGAGCAAAATGAGAATATACATTTAAAAGAGCATCTAAAAAATAATTGATTTTTGAATTTTAATCAAAATCGTTGGAGCAAATTTTTAGAAAATCGAAAAAAATTGAAAAAGTACATCAGTACCAGTAAAGTATGTGTCGACAGAAAAAATCTGGTGGGACAAGCACAGAACACAATGTTCGATTACCGAAGTTAAGAGGAAGTTGTGCTCGAAGAAGAAAAATATTTAGATTGGGGCTCAATAAAATTATCGGATATTTTTCTTTTAGATGACATTTTAATGGAATGAAGAAGGATATTTACTTGACCTGCCCCGACAAAATTCCGCCACTGAGTACAAGTCACATTTTATAGTTGTCCAAAAAACGGTGTCAAAGTTTTCAAAACGTCATTGTATTGCTTGACTTATACTAGAAGGTTAATGGCGATATAATAAAGAATGTAAAGTTAGTTTAGACTTATACTGTTAGTATACACATAGTTATACAGAGTTAAATCAGATGAAAAAAAAATTAAATCATATAAATAATAATAAATTCAAAGTTGAATGAATAATTTAAAAAAAAAGATGTATTTTAGAGTAACTTACTCTTATACTTCATTGGAAGTTTTATATAATTAAATATGTATCATATACCCGAAAAAATAAGGGTGTGCCGCCGGGAGTCGAACCACGGACCCTCCAATTTGTACTCGGAGTGCCCTAACCTTCAGTTTTTTTTTTTTTTTTCTTTCGATTGTCTCACTTGCTGAGGTCTAGTGATTAGGGCACTCGGAGTACAAATTGGAGGATCTGTGGTTCGACTCCCGGCGTTCTAATATATCGGCGGAAACTAAATATATGTCGACACGAAAAATCTGGTGTGAAAAGCACAGAACACATCTTTCGAATACCGAAGGTAAGAGAAAGTTGTGTGCTGTGCGACAGTCAAACCAGATTTTTTTTTAAATATTATTTTGTTTTATGTAGGCCTACATGTATTTTATAAATACCACTCTATATATTGCTAAAAGGATCAAAGGAATAAAAAAGAAAATTTAATTAACAATTTGTGTTTTTATTTTTTTTTCATTTGAGAGATTTAATTATTTTTTAATCAAGATATTTGTTATTAATTGGTAATATGATATTTCACAATGGAGAAATTTTGATTTTGAAAAATTTTTTAGACCTCCGCAAATTGTGATTTTGGACTATTTTTACTCGACTCTTCATAACATCTTTTAGAGCCCAAAACCATTTCAAATTCCAAAGTGAATATTGGCTTCTGATTCCAAAGGTCAAGGGTTCGCATCCCGTTCCTGGCGACAAAAGTTATTCCAATTGAATTGGATACCAATTGAAATAAATAGGACAGAGTCCCCGCTTTTCTCGGTAAATCGAATGAATGCTGTGTATTTAGCTGCGTATTTAGATACGCTCGATAACTCGAAATCTTTTTAGTAACAAGAGAGGGAAATAACGTTCTATAATTCGAACTAGGTCACTTACCCTCTCTATAATTTGAATTTTTCATAGCAATATTTACTCCTCATTTTCGGCATAAATATTCCCCTCCTATCAGCCCAGTTTAACTTCCAAATTCCCCTTAGTTTGTCACGATGAATGCAAGGCAAAAGTACGTCTCCCTTACTGGGTCCGAAGAAAAAAAAAAATCGCTGCATTGGAAAGTGATTTAAAAAAAAAAAGGTATCGCCAAAACATTCAATATTCCACCATCAACCCTGTCCACAATTCTAAAGAATAAAGTGAAAATTTTACAAAGTCATTTGCACGGAAATCGCAGGCGAGCCAGAAACGGTAAATTCCCTATTCCCTAGGATTCGTTAACCAAGTGGCTCCGACAATGTAGACCATGTCGTTTTCATTATTTTTATTTTTTTATTTGAGGCTATTTATACAATTTATGTAAGGTCATATTTTCATGTAAATATTTTCAAAAATATGATAAAAACTCTGCTGTTTCCATCATAAGATCTTCTTGATAATTCAAAAACTCGATAATTCGAATTTTTCTTGTGATCCCTTGGTTTTTGAATTATCAAGAGCAGACTGTATTTATTTATAAAAAAAAATGATGTGCGAGTGGTCCATCTAAAGTTGGTGTTTTTCAATCTCCGAATATCAGTGGCGTACCGAGGGGGGGGGGTCCGCCCCAGGCCCGAGCCGGCATAGGCCCCCATATATTTATAAAAAAAAAAAATTTAATGAAAATTTCCCTTTAAGAGGCCCCGGGGCCTTTGGGGTTCAGGGATATACGGTATTTAAAAAAAATTGTGTATGATGAAGTATTTATTTTTTTAATTAAATATTTTCGAGATTTATATATTTGAATTAGATATTAGTATTCAAAACATCTCGATTCTTTTCGGACTTAACTGAGTCATAGGGATACATATCTAACAAAGCTGTGAGTGTTATTTATTGGTGAGACTAAACATCCCATGGCCCCCGGGAATCGAACCCAGGATCTCCGCCTTTCCGGAGCATAGGCGTGCTGTCCATTGCAGGTCGAGGGTCCGGTGGCCTGGTGCAATGGACAGCACGCCCATGCCCCGGAAAGGTGGAGATCCTGGGTTCGATTCCCGGGGGCCATGGGATGTTTAGTCTCACCAATAAATAACACTCACAGCTTTGTTAGATATTTATTTTTTTAGTCCGCTATATATTTTTTACATAAAAAAACAAGCCATAAAGCCCGCCATCGGCGGTTACAGGGTATTGCACTTGAATATTTGCAGGTATGCAGGAGGACTTCTGAAATGAAGTTTTATTGTTTGAATGAGGTGTGCACGGAATTTGTTAAGATGAAGGACATGGGGTATCATGTATTTTACTTTCAAACTTTTAAAGGCATACTGCTGGCCTGTCTGCGATAAGCTGAATTAATGATAGCCTAAAACCGTCCTCCAAAAATCCTCTACAAAATAAAAATCCGCCCAGTATAGGTACGTTTTAAATGAAAATTTTAAAATACTAGGCCTATAATTAACAGAATAAGGTTTTAGCGTCTCCCCGGTATTAAATCAAACCTCAAATTTTGTATTATTTCCTCAATGGAAGAAAATTAGATGAATTTGTAGGTAGTAATGTACCTTTTATATTTCATTCATATTAATTTAATTTTGCCAAATTTCACAAGTTGAAAACTTGTTTCATTATTTGTTCTAGTGAAAAAAAAAGAAAACGAAATAAAATCAAATTTAATTAATCGAATAATTATAAAAGTTACCTAACGGCCTATGTTCTAGGAAAATGAATTAAAATTTTGTTTGTTTGTTTAATTATCCAGAGTATAGCTAAAAACTTTTTAGTTACCCTTTTGAAAGATTTAAATCCAAGTTGGAATTAATAATTAGATAATTGAATAACAAATGCGTTTGATAATAAAGTCCAACTTCGAAATGCCAATCAACGTTTGTTAATGAACATAATGGCGTCGAGATTATATAATGATCACGTGACGTGAAACCGGCGTTCACGTGTCCAAGCCACGTGACATCTTCGCCCTTTATTTAATCCGAGTTTAAAACGTTATAAAAGAGGAAATAATTTTTACCCAAAAAAAATACTCTTTATAAAAGAAATTCAATATAATAAAAAGCCTTTTGAAAGATTATGAAAAGAATTATAACACATATTGAATTTCAATGAAAGAAATTTTCGATACGGTGTATTATTTTCGTTGTGAGTATATAATATCACTGGTCATGTAGTATGAAGGGATAAGAAACAAAATTATTAAATGCATGGATTGTCTTGAATGTTAGTCGAAACTTGATGAATTTCCAACTATAATAAATCTTCAAATAATAAAACGCAGTTTTTCGCAAACTGTGCGTCGCGGCGCCCCAGATAGCCGCGGCTGTTCTCTTGGAGCGCCATGAAAATTCTTTTCTATACAAAATATATTAATTTTCTTCTTTTTCCCCTGTATTTAATACAAATGTCGATGTTTCGGCCGATTCTTCCGGCCTTCATCAGAACATGTGCAATGTTTGACAAGAGCTCCTCTAGGAACTCGAGACAAACATTGAACTCATGAACCAGAAGTCATGCTATCCGGCGAATGTTTCGCATGTATTAATATTAAAAAGGGAGGTATGTAGAGACACAAACGCTTGTTTGAAGGAGCCTCCACTCTTTTTGGGGGATGGCTCCAAAAAAGTAGGGAGAAAAAATTGGCGGCCATCTTGCTCCTCGACGAAAATTAAACAAAATTTTTTATTCTATGCTGACGGCCTACACTATCCTATTTTCCAACTATTGATAATACATTTTACTTTTTCTCTTGGGTTTTAATATACTATCGTAAACTAAATTTATTTTTTCATGACACAAAAAATCTGGTGTGATATGAAGACAGTCACAGCAGAATTTGTCTATTGATAAAATTTGCGGTGAAAATAAATCAGATGTTAATTTTTGAATAAAAATAAGTTTATGGGAACCTCTGAGCCTGAAAATGGACTTTCTATCTCTGTGCATGTTTTGATAAGGCTTATATTATTTAAAATGGATGAAAAACGTTCTTTGTCTAAAAGTACAAGTACTCTTTTTTTAATTTACTTTTCTCTGAATCCTCTCTAAGGTAAATAATGATTTTTTTTCCAGGTTGGAAATTTTATCCGTTCTTTTTATTTCTGTATAAAAATTATTAATCGTAAAAAAATTCGACTTCGAGATTTTGATGTTTCTCCACGTTTTAGACCTCCCTGAGTCCAAAAATACCATTTTTGCATTATGTCTGTGTGTGTGTGTGTGTGTGTGTGTGTGTGGGAACACGATTGCTTAAAAACCAAACAGCTAGATCAATGAAATTTGGTATATGCTCCTTCCTAAAATTGTAGATTTCTATCAACTTTTGGAGTAAATACGTCACTTGGAAGTAGTACTTTCTTAAAAGTTTTTTCAAAAATTTTGAAATTTTCAATTTTTTTGTTATATTATGATAAAATACTCTATTTTAAAAGTTTTTATTCTTTGACATTTTTACGAAAACTGAATAGTTTTTGAAATAATCACAGAAGAAATAGAAAATATTCGTTAATTTTGATAAAGAATCAAAACAAAATCATACAGGTTCATTAAAAAGGGTAAATATAAACAAATGAATTTGTGAAACAAATGAATTTGTTTATATTTACCCTTTTTTTAATGACACCTGTATGATTTTGTTTTGATTTTTTATCAAAATTAACGAATATTTTCTATTTCTTCTGTGATTATTTCAAAAACTATTCAGTTTTCTAAAATGTCAAGAATAAAACTTTTTAAAATAGAGTATTTTATCATAATATAACAAAAAAATTGAAAATTTCAAAATTTTTGAAAAAACTTTTAAAACTACTCATAATTTACTCCAAAAGTTGATAGAAATCTACAATTTGTAACATAACCAAATTTCTTGATCTACTGCTTGTTTTAAGCAATCGTGTTCACACACCCCCAGACGAATTCCAAAAAATATACGAAACTCGGGGAAGTCGATCCCCATATTTTTTAGAGGCGTTTGGGGTGGTGGCCTTGGGGTGCATCCTCAAGACTCCCTCTTTAAAGGCCCTTTGCTCCAAGTCATTTTATGTGTGTATATCGGTTTTCAAATTAATTTCTCTAAAAATTTGCATAATTAGAAAGTCCTTAAAGAGGATATCAATCTAATCTGAAGAAAATAGTCGTTTTTTTTTTTTTTTTTTTTTTTTAATATATACGAAACGTCGAGATCATATAGTTTATTATGTATTTAGGCCTAGCGACATCTTACAATTTTAGAAAAAAAAATCTGGTGTGACTGGTCGCACCAGATTTTTTAGTGTCGAGATATATTTAGATTCCGTCGATATATTAGAATTCAAGATATAAAATTTATAGACATGGAAAAATATTTATATTCTGTTACAAAGGCAACCATGCTTCCCCTTTTTCCTATTAAGTGCAAGAGTAAAAATCTGGTGTGACTGTCGAACAGCACACAACTTTCTCTTACCTTCGGTAATCGCAAGTTGTGTTCTGTGCTTGCCACACCAGATTTATCGTGTCGACATATATTTAGTTTTCACCGATATATTAAAACTCAAGATGTAAAATTTATTAGTATGAAAAAATATTTATATTTTGTTACCATATCAACCATTTCTTCGAATTTTTCCTGAAGTACAAAAGTAAAGTGGTCTTCATAAAATTTCAATGATAAAATGAGAATATATATTTTAAAAAGCATCTAAAAGATAATTCATTTTTGAATTTTAATCAAAATCGTTGGAGCGAATTTTGAGAAAAATCGAAAAAAAAACTGAAAAACTAAATCAGTAAAGTACTTAAAAAGCTTATTTTGACGCCTTAGGTGGGCGACTAACTTAAATATAAAATTTCAACCTCCTAGTTCAATTTATTCATGTTTTAAATTGAAGCCAGACAGACAGAAAGACAGATAGACCTTGTCGCGAAAACCACTTTTTACTTTCTCTTACCTCTATATATGTTAATATATATATAGAGAGAGTATTGGATTCATGTCAAAAATTCGATGTCGAGATTTTGATGGATATACACGTTTTGACGTCCCCTGAAACCAAAAAAGTGGTTTTCGCGACATGGTCTGTCTGTCTGTCTGGGTTCAATTTAAAGCATGAAGGAATTGTGCTAGGAGGTTGAAATTTTATATTTAAGTTAGGCACCCACCTGAGGAGTGAAAATAAGCTTTTAATCAAAATCGGCCAAAGAGTACTAGCACTTTACTGATGTACTTTTTCAGTTTTTTTTTTCGAATTTCTCAAAATTGGCTCCAACGATTTTTTTTAAAATTCATAAATCAATTATTTTTTGGATGCTCTTTAAAATGTATACAGATTGAAATCTTCTGAAGACCACTTTACTCTTGTACTCCATAGAAAAGATAGGAGAAATGGTTGCCATGGTAACAAAATATAAATATTTTCCCATACTTATAAATTTTACATCTTGAAATTCGAATGTACCGAAGGGTAAGAGAAAGTTGTGTGCTGTGGGACCAGTCACACCAGATTTTTACTTTTTTCTTACCCTATAGGCCTATATGAAATATAATGAGAGAAAGTATTGGATTCATGTCAAAAATTCGATGTCGAGATTTTGATGGATCTTCACGTTTTGAGGTCCCCTGAATCCAAAAAAGTGGTTTTCGCAGCATGGTCTGCCTGTGCCGAAGGGTAAGAGAAAGTTGTGTGCAGTGCGACCAGTCACACCAGATTTTTCTGTCTCAGGGGACCTGTATATCCATTAAAATCTCGACATCGAATTTTTTAATTTTTGAATCCAATACTTTCTCTCTATGTAGCACAAAACACAATTTTTTTTTTCCATTGGTTTTCAAAGAAGTCAGAGATATTTTAAATATTTTTATTAAATGAATCAAATACGGAAAAGTTTTTTTTTTATATTGAATAAAAAAAGATGAAAATAATAATAAGATGGGGTGTTTATATTTCAATAAAAAAACCCAAAAATAGCTTTAGGGAATGCTAATTAGATGAAAGAAAAAAAAAATTTAAACATGGTAGATATAAATGAGATATAAAGACATTTTTATTTATTTATTTATTAACAAGCCAGATGTTTGATTTATTAATTTGCATTTAATTTATCTAGAGTATTTGAGTAAAAAGAAAAAAAAAAAGTATTTTTACTTTCTCTTACCTATATAAGTTAATATAAAAAGTATTTCATTCAAGTCAAAAATTCGATGTCAAGAAATACACGGTTTGGGGCCCCATGAGTCCAAAAAAGTAGATAGGTCTTTTTCAGTTTTTACTTTCTCCTATCTCAATATATGATAATATATAGAGAGAGAAAGTATTGGATTCATGTCAAAAATTTGATTTCGAGATTTTGATGGATATACGCGTTTTGGGGTCCCCTGAATCCAAAAAAGTGGTTTTCGCGACATGGTCTGTCTGTCTGTGAACAAAATATCTTAAGTAAAAAAAGAGCTAGGAAGTTGAAACTTTATATTTAAGTTAGGCACCTCCATGGGACGGTGACTGAACAAAATCGGCCCAGCAGTACTAGTACTTCACTTTTTCAGTTTTTTTCGATTTTCTCAAAATTCGCTCCAACGATTTTGATTAAAATTCAAAAATCAATTATTTTTTAGATGCTCTTTAAAATTTATATTCTCATTTTGCCATTGAAATCTTCTGAAGACCACTTTACTTGTACTTCATAGGAAAGATATGAGAAATGGTTGTCATTAAGGTAACAAAATATAAATATTTTTCTGTTTATAAATTTTACATCTTGAAATTCGAATATACCTTACTGTCGGAAACTAAATAAATATGTCAACACAAAAAATCTGGTGTGACAACACAACACCTTAGATTACCCAGAAATTTGCGGGCTGTGATACCAGTCACACAAGATTTTTTTATTCGATTTTCTCAAAATTTATACGAATTTAATTAAGTCAATTATTTTTTACTTTTCCCAAATAAGAATCTGAAAAACCTATCTGGCTCGAACCCATCTACAGGCACGCCTTAATTATGTGAATTCATAACAAACGTGTTTGATATAAAATTAATTCACCTAGTGGAAAGAGTCTCAATTTCTCCCCTTCCGTCATTATTTAATTAGCAATTTATTGTTTTATATATAAAGAGTTACTCTATGTACTAGAAAATGAATGTTAATTGATTAAATTAGAAAGTAAGTCAATGAGAGAATCAACCGTGTGTTAGTAAAGGAAGCCATTGAAGATCGTTACAACAAATCAGTTAACTCATTTAAATTCTCTAAAAGGGAAACTTTATAGGCCCTAACAATTCACACAAGAATATGAAGAGGAATATTTTTGTGTAAATTAATTTATCTACTGGTGGACCAGCCTTCTTTAGATCCTCTGAATTATTTTGGGCATTTTATAAAATATACGCACAGCAGGTACAGTTATTAAGATTTAATTAATGCCAAAATAAGAATATGTACAGACCATGTACAAATAGTGAATTCATTATCTGTTCATGGTCTGTAGTACTTTTTGTAAAATGCATAAAGAGAATCTATAGATGTTGACAATAATTTCACTTTTAAATGTGATTCTTGGTTTGAATTAACGATAAAATAAATAAACAGGAGAGATGGAACATATAAACCTGAAGAAGGCATGCACAGTGCCGAAACGGTGCCATTTTTTTTTATTCTCCGCGTCGAATTTTTATTTTCTCGACATTCCAATTTTTTTTATTTTTTTTTAACAGCCAATAAATATTCTGTTTATTCTGTTTTAAATGAATTCATTTGGTTTATTCATCAAGTCCCATTGATTTTATATAACCTTATTGAGTTGAATCAATAGAAATTTTAAATTTGATCTTGGCATTACTGTTTTTTTTTCTTTTTTTTTTTTGAAAAATACATGGTTAGAAGAATAAATCCATCTCATTTTTTCATATTCTTAATTTGGGGGAAAATTTATAATCATAATTAGAAAGCTAGATATAGAAATATCGGTCTGTCTAGCTATGTTTTAAAGGGTACTGGTTCTTTACCTTTCCTTTTCCTTTCATTACAACTTATGAGAGAAAGTAAAAAGATACTTTTGAATTCATTAGATGAAATTCTAGTGGACGTTTCTAATTGCGAGAGGGGGGGGGGATTTTTTTTATTATCATTCAAGCAAATGTAAAATTCGCTTGGAAGAAGACCAAGTGGCAACTGAGTTAAGAATAAAAAGCCGAGTTCACAAGTAAAGAGTTAATGCTTGGGCCAGCAAAATGGGCCCTTTGAGTGGGGCCCCCGCCAATTTGAGGAAGGAGACTCCGAGGAGTCGAGCGAATCCATAAATCAAGAGCAAAGGCTTAAGTTCGAGTGCGCGGTCACGTGACGTATAAGAGTTGGCCTCTTAAAGCAGAGACTAAGTTCCGAAAAGAACACAGCTATGCAAATGCGACAAACAATATCTCTTTTCCTAATACTAATCTTCATGAAATGTATAAATAATTGCCGAGTTATTTCAATAATTAAAGGTATAAAAAAATACTCGAGATATTTATTGACTAAAAATTATGATCAGTTGATAACATGGACTTTGAAACAAAAGTTTTGAACTTTTCAGCTCTTTAGATCTTCAGAAGACATATTAAGACTTTCGTCCTTCCAAATTTAATTCATGGCCATAAAATTAACGAAAAGGAGTGAAAATAAGTAGGGGAGTGTCCCTCGAAAACGGTACGTGGTGGGGGAAAACAGAAGTGATATTTGGATTTTAGGAAGTCATTTTACTTAAGAATCTGAAGGAATTATATGGGGAGCTTTTTTTCTTGCCGACTAGTGTTATATAATAAAAGTTGTTATTTTTGATAATATGTTAATTTGGTTCAGCTAGATTTGGAAAATGAGCCACTGTGCAAGAAGGGATAGAAAAATTGCCTAAAATATTATTTTGCTTTATTTTCTGAATGAAAAAAGATTATAAAATTCTATCTCAATCGCAATCGTGCTATGAATAAGGGTGTTCAATTATTGGAAAAAATAACCGAATAATCGGAGAATATTAGAATATCGAACTGATTAATCAACTGGGTATAAAAATTTTTATGTTATCATTTTAAACTTATTTACATATAAGATATGATTTGCCTTTTCATTCACTAGGCTAATCATCTGACCATAAACAAAAGTTTTGCCTCTTTGGTTATTTATTTATGCAAATTAAAATAAATGTTAATCCCACTAGAATGGAATATTTTTGTATATCTTCTATCCTGACCTACACCGCATTGCGCGGTCGACACAAAAAAAAAAAGATGCGACGGAGGAAACTAACAAACCGGCCCGTCACATGGTCTGGCGCCTGTTTGTGGGATAGAGGAAGGCTGGCATAAGGAGATTCCCTTATAATCGATTATATTTTTTTTTATATAATCGGTAAAATATCGATTAATCAATTATTTTGACTTAACACCTGACGTCCCCTCGGCTCTCTAAAATTTAGAATTTTTTATTTATTATTTAACTGAAGAATAATATAATTTTCATTCAAACTTTACATTTGATTTTGATTTGGATCTGGTAAAACAATATTTTGAAACTTATAAGAGATTTTCATTTAACTTGTATGAAGCGGAATTTAACCTTTAAGGCCTTAGGCATATCTAATTTCTCCCCTCAAATTTATATTCACTCGACAGAATAAATATAAAAAACGTCTTTTATATATTAATAACATTGTCTCTCTGAGCTTATGCATGTCACTTTGAATTTGATTTCTTTTAAAGAGAGCTCAGTACTTAAAAATAAATAAATATTTATGCTCTTTTATATATCATAAACAATTTTGATTCAGCCAAATCGATTAGATTCATTACGTCTACGCACTTTTTAACACATAAGGAGATTATGTGTCTAAAAAAATCCAGCGTTTAAACTAACAATTGGAGTTGTGGTAAGAAAAACTAATTTAAACTTCATCTACCTTAAAAATTCAATTTAAATTTGATTTGTTTTTCAACAAGTAGTCCGGGAACATCCAGTAGAAAAATTTTAGTGGTCTTCAAAACATTTTTTTTTTTTTTTGGGATGGGTGCATAAGGTTCGAAGATCGATGACTATTGGTCACATATAGCCAGGAAGAAAAAGTTAAAAAATAAATAAATAAATAAAGGGCCTACGGGCTTGGTCTAGTTGGTAGCGTGCCTACCTTCTATATCGAATGTCGCGGGTTCGGACCTCAGGCAGTCCGATGATTTTATTTAATTCATTTGGATAGAAATGCCTGGACCCCCAATAGATATTATAAATAATGTACGAAAGGACGTGGCGTGCCAAGTAATATAAATGAAGATAAGTGTAGACTAGATTCTTGGCAATGAGAAAATAACTTTTTAGAGGGTATTCTCCGAATATTTCGAAGACATTTAATAGCACTTCTTCATCAGCGGCTGTACAACTAACCCTCCTAATTCTCTCTGTGTTCTTTAACACAAAAGACAAAGCCAATAAAGAAAAGAGAAAAAATAAAATGTAACAATTTAACGGCGTTTATGTGGGAAATACTGGGAGATTCGCCAATGTGAGAATGGCCGAACATAGAAGGTCAGAGGGTAAAGCCGTTTCAGGTGCCGCTACAAGCTTGGCTAAACACTGTTTCGAGAGAGGCCATCGTTATAACAATTTTGAGATTCTTGACACGGAGTCCAATAGAATGAAGAGATTTTTCAAAGAGTCTTGCTATATTCAAAAGAACATCATCAATACGGCTGTCAATTACAAAGTACCCTCAGGCAACTCTACGAGGAGAGGGAGTTGCTGTGACATCCCGTCCTGTGGAAGGGACGTAAAAGAAGGTTCCCTCTCAGTGATGCATTCTTCGAAAGGAGTAGGCTACACGCCGGTGCTGAGAGAGTCCCTCCTCAAACTAGGACATCCTCCATAGCATAGAAGAGGTTGGATAAAAGGAGCCGGTTGGAACCAGAAATAAGGATTAGTTCAGTAGCTAGAGACGAGAGCAGGAGGAGGAGCTAGAGATAGGAAATGATGTAACTTCACGGGGTGCCGGTAGATGGCTACGGCCAGAGGCCGGTTGGGTTTGAGGTGTGTGTCTCCGTACACGTAAGCACCTCGGGTAAATAAACGGGGATCCCGATAGGAATTTCAAAAAAAATAAAAAAAAATTACAAAGTAGACACCCAAGGCTTGTCGGATGACATAAAAGCATTGTTGAGTTCGTAAATCATTTTAATTCACTATCTTAAAATTGTTATTTCTATCTGGTAATTTAATAAATAATTTCTTTATTTTTCAATCGATTCAATGGCATTTCTCTTTTTTTTAATAACAAATATATGAATACAATTGAATATTTATTAATTCATATACCCGAAAAAAATAAGGATGTGCCGCCGGGAGTCGAACCACGGATCCCGGCGGCACACCCTTATTTTTTCGGGTATATGAATTAATAAATTTTTAATTGTATGAAAATTTCCGTTTCGCGTCTCACATACGCGATATATATATCTTAAATATTACCCTTTTAAACTAATATATTGATTGATTTTGTTTTAATTTCTCTCTCAAATTTAGGTAATTTTTATTTTTTAATTGGAAGAAAATATAGCTATTAAAATTGCCTATATATTTAGTTCGATATCTCAATTTTGTACTAATTTTTAATTTAATTAAAGGGGTTTTTATAAATATTTTTTTTTTGTATTAAAAAAATAAAAGAAGTTTTTCAAAAATAGCAAAGAAGGACCTTTTGAAAGTTAAGTTAATTAATAATTAAGAGTTTCTAATGGAGATCAAAAGAGAGCCAATCTTAAATTTTAATATTAAAACAAGAGAGAGAGAGCGAGTTTTTTTTAAGAATAAAGGCAGTTTAACAATGAAAATGAAACCAAGGAGAAACACGTCAAGTTGATTAGCAAATCCTCCTGTATTTAAATTTTCAATTCTGAGTAGCATTTTTTAATCTTTAAGTTGACTGAGATAATTCGAGATACATTTTTCGGAAATAACAGAGAGGTGTTTATTCATAAATAAAAAAATCTGGTGTGACTGGTCGCACAGCACACAACTTTCTCTTACCTTCGGTAATCGAAAGTTGTGTTCTGTGCTTGTCACGCCAGATTTTTTTGTGTCGACATATATTTAGTTTCCGCCAATATATTGGAATTTAAGATGTCAAATTCATAAACATGGCAAAATATTTATATTTTGTTACCATGGCAACCATTTCTCCTATCTTTCCTATGAAGCACAAGAGTAAAGTGAGCTTCAAACAATTTTGAGGGCAAAACGAGAATATACATTTGAAAGAGCATCTAAAAAATAATTCTCTAGCAGAAGAGAGTATGAGTACATATGAGATACTTTTTTTCTAAATTATATTCAAAGTTTTTATGCTTTTTTAAACACTTTTTTCCATATTTTTGTGCTTGTTTGTCTGGTCTTAAATTATAAATATTGCATTAATGGAATGTCCAGCTACTAAAAATGATATTCTTTTATATTACTTATTTTATAACTTTTGTGTTGATTAACTTGAAAATAAATATTTGGTAAAAAGAGGAAAAAAAGGATTAGGTAAATATAATTTGTAGAGAGAGAGAGAGAAATCGGTCAGGAAAGAGAATTTCATTTTGATCTTCTTCATGACTTCTCTCATCGTAAGAAATGGAAAAAGGGCTCTTGAACAAAACCTGGCTTTGTAACTTTAGCAATTATATTGAAAAGGGAAAAAAGTATATTTAAATGATTCTATATTTTATAATGATCATGGAAATTATTGTTGATATATTTAAAGGATATTTTGTGCCCGAGTAAAAAAAAAATTCTATTTTCAGACTTGATGCTTTCACATTTGTTGTTATTTAAAAAATAAATTATTTAATAAAATATCTTATTTAATTTAGATATTGGAAGTATTAAGATATTAGATCTGACTGTTCCATTCACAATAGTTGTCAAGCCTCAAATACTGAATGATTAGATTAGGCTTCTAGACATTTGTGAAAAAAAAAATTGAATTTTTATTTTTTTTATTTCGTCTCTTTACCCAGGGGCGTATATAAGGGGGGGCGAGGGCCCCCCCCCCCCGAAATTTCCCAAACTCATATACATATATAGGGATATACAGACATCAGCGCAACAAATTGATGGAAAACTTTGGTTCCGCAAAGGAAAAAAAATGTTCCGCAAAAAATTTCGTGTGAAAAAAAATTTAGTTTCTTAAAAAAAAAAAATTTCCACAGAAAAATTTTTAGTTCGGGCTCCCCCCCGAAAAAAATTTCTATATACGCCCCTGTCTTTAGCCAAAGGCAATTGGGAGAGAAATTGAGAACCGATATCTGTTTTGTTTAACCTTTAAATTATCAACAATAGAAGAGGGAGCGGGCAGCCAGGAAGTAAGCCTCTACGAAATGAAACTCAAGAGTAGTGGAGACAGTTTCGGCTATAATTAAATATCGCCATCCTCAGTCCATTTTCGAGCTGTAAGCATTGTACAATTTTTGTAATATTAAAATTATAAACATTCATATATACAAGAAAATTATTTTTCAACATACAGTATGCACTCAAATGCCAACGCATTGAGTCAAATGTAGAGTTGTCAATAGGTGGATATTAATATACATAAACTGCTTGTACATATATCCCAAGCAATGCTAAGAGCTTTTTATATACGATACATTCAGCTCCAGTGACAAAATTGTTCTAGTTTATTATTTTTTAAAATTATATTAACATTTCGATATTAATTAAAAATTCAACCAGTGACCTCTTAAGAACGGTCAATGTCACATTAAAATGTTTTTGTTTTCACAAATAAAGAGATAATCCCGGTCAAGCAACTCCTATAGACGGGATATTAAGGCGACGACCCGCGTTGAAATAAAATAAAAAATATATACCATCTAGTTATTATAAAATTATATATTTATTTAAAAATTTAAAAAATATTTTTAATATTATTTATTGATATTAACCATTACACACACAACTTGTCATGGAGACCACTGAGGAAGGAGACATAAAAATTACTGAGTCCCACACAGTCGGTTTGATAATTTATAGCTCTGTCACCCAATGCCCTTATAAAGCATTTTTCCACAAATAATCTCTTGCTTGTATTATTTACTTGCAATAAGACTTCGGGATTGTCAATGTCAAAAGTATGTTTATTTTCCAAGGCATGGGAACAAAGAGCTGTAGATGTTTTTTTACATTTTACATTGCTACGGTGTCCAGCCATTCTCTGATTGATTCGGCAACCCGTTTGGCCTACGTAACCCCTAGCTGGCAGTGGGCAATCCAGACATTTTATAAAATACACAACGTCAAACTTATTGTCAGAGGAGAGTCTGTCCTTATTATTGAATAGATAAGATAAACTAGTTTGAGATTTAAGCGCCGTTTGTGCACCAAATTGTTTCATTGTTTTCTGAATATTTTCAGAGAGTCCAGGGACATGGCATAAAGAGAAATATATTAATTTTTCGACTGGGTTATCTGATGGATTAACCAGAATATCATTTTTATCTTTATTTTTTAAGTTAAATTTTCTCTCAAACTCTTTAATAGCATAGTTAATGCAGCGTAGAGGGTAAGAGTTAGATAGTGCCATCTCCCTGAAATCTGCCAAATTTTTTTTGCACAAAAACATTATCTCCAAGCGTAAATATGCGCCTTAAGAAGTAGTTAAGGGTGTTTAGTTTATATAGGAAGGGAGTGTTTGAGTTGTAATCTAAAAACCTCCCACTGTCAGACGGCTTTCTGAAAATGTCAAAGGACAAACCACCGCCAACGTTTTTTATTATTAATAGATCGAGGAAGGGAATTCTATTATCTATTTCGGTTTCATAAGTAAATTTTATATCCTGATGAAACGAATTGAATTTATCCAAGACGTTGAGGATATTATTCTTAGGTACTATAGACAGGGAGTCATCGACGTATTGAAGATAGATTATTAAATTTAACGGCTTCACAGTACTGTAATAAAATTTTCTTATCACAATTTCGGCGGCTATAGGACTTAGTGGCCCCCCCCATAGGTAACCCCTTTAATTGAAGTATTATTTTGCCATCGAATGAAAAATAATTTGAATATAAACAGAAATTCAAGCCTTCCTTAAATCTCTCTAAATCAAACGTGGTGTATTTACTGATTTCACCCCAATTTTCATCTATACAGGCCATGAAAAAATCTAATGGGACCGATGTAAATAAACTCTGGATATCAAACGAGATTAAAATATGATCATCGGGGACAATAACATCCTTCAACCTCTCTTTGGCCATATATGCATTGAGGACTTTAAACTCGTCATGCGATGTGACATTTTTAAGGATATCTGCTAGGTATCTAGAAAGTTTTGCATTGCAATAGTTAATTGTCGATACTACAGGGCGGTAAGGGTGGTTAGGTGCTGTCCCTTTATGAATTTTAATTAAACCGTATAACCTCGCTATGCTAGAGTTTTTTGGTTTGAGTTTATTAAAGATTTTTTTATCTATTAATTCATCATTATTGCATGCTGTTAGAAATTTTGTAATTTTATCCTCTAGCTTTTTTATCGGGTTATGGGAAATTTCTTTATAAGTTTCTGTGTCTGATAACAAAGACAACATGTTATCTCTATATGAATCCTTTGTTGTGATAACCGACAATTTTGACTTGTCGGATTGCACAAAAACTATATCTGGGTTCAACCTCTTATATTTAGCTGTTTTATTAATATCTATTTGGAGAGCCTTTTTAAAAGAATCAAAACGATCTCTATTATTACTATAATTCGAAATTATGTTGGAAATTTTTGATCTGATCAGAGCTTTTTTTGTATCATCGAATTTATTATTCGTGACTATGTACTCACAGTCAGCCATGCATTTTATAATATTTAAAGCTTTTGCTTTTTCATCAAATATTGGAGGAACGAATTTAGGTCCATAGCTGAGGGTTGTGAGAACATAGTCAGGAATATCTTTATCAGTCAAATTGACAACTCGCGAAAGGTTTTTTGGCCTTGATTCCTTTATAAGACTATTTAGTTTTTTTAATATCCCTGGATGGAATTTCTGATACAAGTTGTTATTTTTGTTACCAAGCCATCGTTTGAATATATGATGTTCTTGTTGTTCCAGCATTGAAAAAATCCCTACCGACAGGTCCTGAACATGTGTTTGAAGAAGACTAAGTTGTGTGTATGTGTGTTGGATTTCAAGATTTAATAAAGCTAATTTAAACCTTCTTAATATATTATAGGACCTACTTGAACCGGTCTTAATCGCCATCTGTGTTACGTTATTTAAATTAAAATTTATAAAATTTGGTGTAAGATTATATGATTTGCATTTGTTTAAAAAATAAAGTCTATTTTTTAGTTTTTGAATTTTCACGATCAATTTTGTTACTTCTCTGCTAGATTTTTGTAGTGGTGCACCGTATTTTCGAACTAGTTGTTGAAGCATGCTGAGTTGCTCGATGAATAAGATGACAATAAGTGAAGTGGCTGTTGTATATCAACAGAGCTGAATGTATCGTATATAAAAAAGCTCTTAGCATTGCTTGGGATATATGTACAAGCAGTTTATGTATATTAATATCCACCTATTGACAATTCTACATTTGACTCAATGCGTTGGCATTTGAGTGCATACTGTATGTTGAAAAATAATTTTCTTGTATATATGAATGTTTATAATTTTAATATTACAAAAATTGTACAATGCTTACAGCTCGAAAATGGACTGAGGATGGCGATATTTAATTATAGCCGAAACTGTCTCCACTACTCTTGAGTTTCATTTCGTAGAGGCTTACTTCCTGGCTGCCCGCTCCCTCTTCTATTGTTGATATACAACAGCCACTTCACTTATTGTCATCTTTAAATTATCTTACATTCAATAAAATCTTATTATTTTTTTAATTTAAAAATGATTATTTTAGGTGTAAAAATATTAAATTTTCTTATTTCCATTTCAGTTAAGAGGCGGGAAATTCAAAAAGTCACGGACTTATTGACCTGCCCTGGTATATTCATATATAGGTAAGAGAAAATCAATTTTTTATAACCTGCTATTTTTTAAAATAACATTATTTTTTCAGGTATAATAATAATAATAATAAATAATATTTTTATACTAATTATTCTGATAGTTTCTGGGGGCTGAATAACAAATTAAATGGTTGGAGTCGGAAGGAATAAAACCAGCGTTTAGTTGAACATCTTTGCACTTTAATCAACGCAGACTTTTCGGTATCTCTACAGTTGCCATCCTCAGTGCCAATGAAAGTTTTTTAAGCTATGACAGGGACACCTTATAGCATCAGTATAGCTACCGAAAAGTCTTCCTTGAATTAAGTGTAAAGGTGTTCAACTAAACGTTGGTTTTATTCCTCCCGACTCCAAACTCATATCCCAGGACCCAACCTAATTTACAAATTAAATGCTTTCCATTCATACCTAGTGAGATTGTATGAGGATTCAAACGATAGAGTTTTTTGAAAAAAATATATATATATCTAAAGGACGTGTTTGGATAAAAGGAATAATTAATACATACCCCCTGGCCGAGAGGTTAGAGATGTTGACAAATGTTAACATCAATAACCCAAACGCCAAGGGGATTTGATTCGGTCCCTAGGCGGTTCGGTGAATATTTATTTTAATCATTTGGCTACCAATTGGCCTGGATAGGTTTGTATCTTAATGCATATACAGTATATATATGGAAATCGTAGAAAGTCTTTATGGCCTAAGATGGGGAAAAAATGCATAATTAAAATAGAATTTCATCTCTGACTCCCTCACCTCTGGCCAATCACCGAGAGAGAGTGGTAAACACATTACATTCATCAGAAATGAATGGCTAGCGCTTTACCTACTTCACACCTCAATTATTGAACTTAAATAGAAAATAGATAGAGAGAAATATAGGAAAGAACATAAATGCCCTTCAGCTCGGGGAGCCTGTGGTCGCCATCCACTCGTACTCCTAAGCCACTAGGTGTAGATATTATTTATGATTTCTTCATTTTCTAATAATCTTTCGAACATTTTAATAAAATGTAAATTTATTTCAACAAAAAGATTGAAATTAATTAGGAAACAAAGGAAAAACAAAAGAACATCTTGTGTCGTTTACGTTTATTTTATTTATTAATTCTGTTATTTCAGATGGGAACTTGTTTCAATTAAATAAATATAAAAGCTTTTTGTTACTTTAAAAAAAATGACGATGTACGCTATTTTAGGTGAAAAAAACAATGAGAAAAGAGTCAAAAGTTAAAATGAGAGAGAAAATATTTTTATACTACAATCAATTTAAAGTAATCTAAAGCTAAACATCTGGTACCTTGTAGAAGGGGTAATTTTAGTTGAACAAAACATTAAAGTTTTAGTGGTATGATTAATTAGACTAAAACCCCTTGGTCTTGTATTTTCTTAATGAAAACATGACAAGCGTTTTTTATAAGAAGTCATTAGACAATTTAACTTTGTCAAATTTCGAAACCAGGTAGTCATCAAATCATAGAAGAAGTGTCTTGTGAACTTTACCAATCAGCAAAAATTCTCTCTATTTTGATTTTTTATTTTTTTTATTTCCTTAAGGTCTTTTTTGGCATCGAAGGCCAATTTGACTCCGTCTTAAACGATATATTTATTTAATAAATGCCTAATGCCACCAGCCATTTTTGCCACCATTATTAAACGAATATTGACTGGCTTATTTAGTCTATTTGAGCGTTATTTGAAAAAAAAATTCCATCTGTTTTCAAACAAAACTCACCTAGTTTATAAATTTTATATCTTAAATTATAATCAACCGTAATACGGGAAACTAAATATATGTCTAACTTAAGGTTGGGAGTATGTTTGCTTGTTGGTGGACCTTGGCCTCCGGCAATCGAACCCTCCAGGATATCCAGCCTTCCCGGGGCATAGGGAAGTGAGTTTTATTGGTGTAGGTTGAGGGTGGCCTGTTGCAATGGACAGCACACTGATGCCCCAGAAAGGCTGGAGATCCTGGGATTCTATTCCCGGGGCCATAGGCACTTATGTTAAATATATCTAAGACTAGTTAAGTCCGAATAGGTATATCAGATATTAAATCTCGAAAATTATTTAACTAAATATATGTCGGCACAAAAAATCTGATTTGACAAGCACAGAACACAATTTTAAATTACCGAAGCTAAGAGAATGTTGGGTGTTGTGCGACCAGTCCCACCATATTTACATTTATGTTTTTGACCAGATGAATAATAATACTACTAGGGACACGAAAAAAATACTCGATACTTCCTGGTATCGATACTTTTGTTTCGATACTAGTACTTTTTTTACTCGATACTTTTCTTTCGATACTTTACTCATATGAGTACTTGATTGCCGGTATCGAATGAGTATTACTCATCCATATATAATTTTGTTTTTTTAAGTTTTTTCACCATTTTAGGCCATCCATATAGACAGACTTTTTTTTTTTTTTTTTAAAAAAACATTCACACTTTTTTCTCATTCACACTCACACTCACACACACATTCACACAGTCTTTTCGGCAACTCAGGCCATTTAAGACTTTAAACGATATCCGTTATTGATTATTATATATATATGGGGTCCAGGCATTCTTATTTAAGCCATTTGGTATCCAATTGGCTTAAATAAAATCATCGGACTGCCTGGGGTCCGGAACCCGCGACGTTTGGTATATGAGGTTAGCACGCTAACCTCTACGCCATGCCCCGAGGGCTGATGATAGACAGACTTTAAACGTTATACAAATATTTCAATTGTTAGAATTTTTCCATCAGGCACAGTTTTAGAGATATAGAGAAAAATAAATTTTAATAGAAAATATACTCTAAAACGGCTCTTATTTTGAATTTTCAAGATTTTTTAAAAACTTAAAAAACTCGATTTTTCTAAATTTTAAGCCATTTGTGGCACGTCTAAATTAATGGACTGAAACTTTATATGTATTAAAACTACCTGCATATTTTTAATGGGTGTCGTCTTAAAAAAATCTTGAAATTTCAAAATAAGAGCCAGTTTAGAGCACTTTTTCTATTAAAATTTATTTTTCTATATACACTGTATCTCTAAAAGTGTGGCTGATGGGGAAAAACTGAAATTATATTTGAATTTATGAAAAATATTTCTAGAATCTCATATCTATATCTTTATTCTTGTGAATGAAAAAAAGTTCATTTTTGTCGACCAGTGAAAATGGACAGACTTTTATTTTGGCGAAATCCGTATTTTGGTTGAGAAAGCCCCGTCCTCCTGGTGCTCATTACTTTGGGGAAAATGGCGCACCCCCATTGTTCTTCCGTTGGGCCCTTTGAACTACGTCAGGAGCCTAAGATGCCGAAAAAAATTTAAAAAAAAAGGAAAAATACTCATACTTTAAAAAATACTCGATACTTGGTGGTATCGATACTTTTCATCCGATACTTTCTGGTATCGATACTTTCCTTTCGATACGATACCAAGTACAAGTATCGATACTTTTTTTTCGATACCGTATCCCTAAATACTACCTAATAATTTCTAATTAAAAAATTTATTCAAATTAAATTAGCAACCAATCAATTTGAATATATATTATCGTATTACTTTACTGGAAATTTAGTAAAATAATTATATTTTAAATATGGAATTAAATAGCGAGGGACAAAAAGGCTAAACAATATTATACTATAACAATTCTCTTGTAAAATGAGTTACTATTCATATATGTCATGTTTTAGAGCGAATGCCTTAAAAAAGGGAATGTCAAAGAGCCAAGGCAAATTGCTAAGTTGTTAAAAAAAAAAGTTTATCCAATGGCGTGCTTTTCCAATAAAAGGTAACAAACCCTTTGATCTATAATAGCGTTGGACATAAGGCGGACTAGATGTTTTTTCATTCCAAATTGGGAATTATATAATAACTAGCCGCAAGACCTGCAGAAGAAAATACACAGAAGCTACTATAAATAAAGCTAAACTAATTAAAGACAACTCCTTCTGTATAAAATCATAATCGATAAAAGCTCGGATGAGAGAGGTCTTCAAAATTATTTTTTTAATCATTCGTATCGGTATTTGTTTTTTTATACTTTTTTTTTGTTAATAACTTCTCTCAAGTATATTTCAACCAAGAAGTGACCTTAGAGGAATTGAATTTCATCTCACTGTTATATAGTAAAAGAAAGTTTTGTTTTTTAAGTACTCTTTAAACTTTTTGAAAAATATAATATTAAAGTATCGAAGGATTTAATATTTATATAGCCTATAGGTCGGTATTTTTTTTTTTTAATTTCAAACTTAAAAAATGTTTAATCCAGTTTGGTGGGGATCAAAAACAATTGGGAAATGTTTATAATTCAGCATTTGGAAGGCGAGCTACGTGGCTAGTCAAGGTGGAAGCCCCCTGGTCCTGGGACCTTCGCCCTTAATCATTTTTTAATTGGTCTGGATTTTTCATAAGGAGAGATATAGCCCAATTAACGCTTTCTAATGGAGAAACGCTGGATTTTCAAGAATTTTTTGTGAGTCTCCGCATTTGGAAATTTGAGGACCAGAGTCCGAACTCTCCATAAAGTGTTTAATAAAGCTTTTGTGGTTTGAAATATTATTATTAGGAGAATTTTTAATTATAGACCACATTTTTGTATTAAATATTTATTAAAAATATATAAATACTGTATATTTTTAATAAATATTTAATAAAAATATAAATTTATTAAAAATATATAAATACAGTATATTTTTAATAAAAATTTAATACAAAAATGTGGTCTATAATTAAAAATTCTCCTAATAATCTCCATAAAGTCTTTTAAAAAAGTACTAAATTTCATTTAGAAATTCCAACGGGATATTGGACAAATGGAACATCGCAGAAGGAATCTCATAAATAAATATTTGATTTATAGATTAATACTTGGAAAAATAGAATGAAATGGAATATATTTTCACTTTCTCTTACTTATATATGGATGCCCATTATGTATAGAGGGACAGAGTATTGATTTCATGAAAAAAAATATGTCGAGATTTTGATGGAAATACATTTTTGAAGTCCCTGGTTTTACATCTTGAATTATAATATATGGGCGGAAACTAAATATATGTTGACACAATTAGAAATTAGTTAAAACTTTAAATCAAGCAAGTCTATTTAAAACTTGCGGGTTTATTAGGCACGTGGCAGATATAAATGTTCAAAAGAAGCTTCTGTTAGGGAGAAGAGAATTTTCTTGTGCAGGTAGATATAAAATTGACAGCATCAAACGAATATCTTAAAATTAATTTGACAAACAAACATATGAAAAGGTGCAGTTGCTATGAAATTGAAACTTTTTTGTGAGATGTATCAATAAACCGAAGAATTTAACTGAATCGTATAGAAACCTATTTTTTAAGTGATTCTATAGATATTATTATATATTTACTAGTCGCAAAGCCCGCCTTCGGCGGGCTTTCCGCCTAGCCAGGGGGCTGCGCCCCCTGGACCCTTACTCGCCTTCGGCGAGCAAGTTTATTCCCAATTTGGGATATTTCTTGTTGCAATGCAAGTGTTAAGATGTTAAGGAAGGATCTTATATTCAAGCGAGGCGAGGGTATCGATTGGGAACAGCACAAAAGGGTCTGTTTATGACTGTTTAAAGGGTCAGTCACCTGCGTCCTCTCTTCGTTTTTCAACTGCTGCGTGGCCCCCACCCCAGCCCATAGTCAGGTAGGAAGCTGGTTCACACAGCACAAATGACGCTCTCTAATTTCTAGCCAACTTGTTGATTTTGTGTTCCCATATTGAAGAAATTTGATTATAATTAATTTTCCAAAATATTTAAGAGATTCAGATTATTACTACGTTACTCCCAGATCCATGTATTATAGGTGTACTTAATTTCAAATGGATTCATTGAAAATTGTGGATTTCTATAGAACATATACATACATATTTACATACATACATACATTTTTCCCATTTCATTTTTATATAGATAGATAGATATTCACTTCACTTATTTTGTGGCCTGCTATCAATCGCAGGGGATAAATTTTCAAATAATGACGTTGAATATCAAAGAATAATCAACAGGAATTTCATATGCTTGTAATTATGTTATGCTATGTAATACCAATTGTTTATTTTTGTTTATCGACAATAACAATTTTTTAATGTTTGTACTTTTGATTGAATTTTTTCATCTTTTTTATCATGCATTTATAAAAAACAAAATTAGAACAAAGAAAAAATGAATCTATTGGAATTAAAAAAAAAATACAGTTCTATTATTTAAAATTATTTTTCGACCACGGATTTCTCACGAAGAGTGATTTCTCATACAGTTTGGGAAAGAGTGTTGTTAATGAAGGGAAGTTCTTATTTTCGGAAATGAAGTGGATTATCTAGTAAAAAAAAAATTTAAAATTTCAACTTGAAAGAGAATGAGTGTCCCTTCAATCTTGTAAATAGGCCTATATATTTTAAACAATATATCTTTATAGGAAAATTAATCGTCCAGAAAAAAATATCATTTGAAATTCAAAACGGAATTCCAATGGGCAAATAGAGCGTGAAAGGCGGACAGGCGGACTTTCTACAATTAAGAATTTGTAATTAATAGAAAAGGGGATGAAACGTTTCCTGAAGATTGAAAAAACATTCAGAGTTTTATTTTTGACTTCCCCTGCTCATTCATCTCCATTAATAGTCTTTTTTATCCTGCCTCCCCCCGGCCGTGGGGGTCCGGACCCCGAAATTTCCCAACACATATACATATATAGGGATATACAGACATCAGCGCAACAAATTTTCCCACAGGGTGGAAAACTGTGATTCCGCAAAAGAAAAAATGTTCCGCAAAAAATTTGGTGTGAAAAAAATTTAGTTTCTTCAGCCCCCCCCCCGAAAAAATTTCTATATACGCCCCTAATTTGGGCACCGATTGGATTAAATGCCATTCAATTTTAGATTAATTAAAGAAATAATAGACAAATCCCCAAAGAGATTCTATGTTTAGTTTATTAATTATGAATGTTTTGATTCCATGAGTCGTTAAACACATACAAGATATTTTCAAACATTTTTTTTGGCATTAATCAATTTGGGCCAGGGGCGTATATAAGGGGGGTGCCCGTCCCCCCCCCCCCCGAAATTTCCCAAACACATATACATATATAGGGATATACAGACATCAGCGCGACAAATTTTTCGGCAGGATGGAAATCTTTGGTTCCGCAAAAGTGTGAAAAAAAATTTAGTTTCTTAAAAAAAAAATTTTCCGCAGAAAAATTTTTGAGTTCAGGCCCCCCCGAAAAAAATTTCTATATACGCCTCTGAATATTATTAATAAGATAACTTTTATTCACTATTTAGAACTACTTTCTCTAAGCATTTGTAAACTATAATATTTTGCAAGATAAACTAATTTTTCTTTTGTTTATAAAATACGAGACACTCTTCCCCATATTCAAGCTGAAATTTTAAACATATTATTTTTTTCTAAAATGAAAACATGCAAATGTTCATCGTAAACAAAATTTTCACCAAGAATAAATAAGAATCACTCTTGGGATGGATGCAATGATGTTAAATTCATTCAAAACAGATTCATGTGTATTAGAACTTTATAAATTGCTGCAGGCTAAATGATTGGCAAAGGAAAGATGCTCAACACGACACTCAAATGAGTCTATTTTAGGGCTTGAGAACCCGGAAATTCCTTTTAATAATTAATAAAAAAAATAATAATTACGAATTAAACTTAATTGATGATGTTTGAGAATTTCAACTAAAAATCTACTCTAGCTGGGGGATAGAGATTTACGAAATAGAATAATTAATCGAATGGAAAAATAAACACGAAGAATTATCTATTTTGTAGTTTAATTTTAATTAGCAAGTGTACAGAATGTTTGGTTTCCCCCTCCCGCTATCCTGTTGCTCGCGCATTCCCAAGCAACACCCTTGCCATGGCGGGGAGGATTTTCTCCCACTAACGACACTCTCTTTCGCGAATGGCTATCAGACGCCCGTCAGTCGGCGTTTGAATTCGGACCTGACATCACCATAACTGAATCATCATCGGTCATCGGGATTAGCAGTGAGTAAATTTTACAAATAAATTCATAGAAAAAAAATTTTTTAATAGCTATATAATTTTTTTTATTTACAATAATTAAGGTTTTTTTTTAATAGAGACCTTTTGACACCCACTGCTAGCTTTCTTTATTTATAGATGAGTAAATAAAGGTATAAAGCAGTGGTTCCCAACCTTATGTACCCTTTTGCCCCCTTTCTGGAGGGTGACTAACACCTATCGCCCCCTTTTCATTTTCATTGTATGCCTAATTGTAATTTTTAGTAAAGTGTGAATAATAATTTTTAGCAAAAAAGTACTTTGGAATATTTCGGCCGCATCAGACAGCCATCTTCAGCCAAGACTAAAAATATATTAAAGGGAGCAAGGTAAATAATAATACAGTACATAATATAAATATATGGTAGGTTAATACAATGAAACAACAATGTACTCAATCAATTTTATTATAAGGACATTGGCCAAAAAAATAAATACTTTTGCGTATTATCCGTTTATTTGTAAATATTTCGTCTCCAGTGATATGGTGTCATCTTCATATAAAAATTACATTCATGGAATGCTCAGCTAATTTGTCATATTGGATGGGAGAAATTAACGATTTGCAAAACATCTGTTGATTGTACTGAAGATGATTCCATATCACTGGGGTCGAAATATTTACAAATAAACGGGTAATACGCAAAAGTATTTATTTTTTGGCCGATGTCCTTATAATAAAATTGATTGATTACATTGTTGTTCCTTTGTATTAACCTATATTTATATTATGTACTGTATTATTATTTAAGCTTGCTCTCTTTAATGTATTTTTAGTCTTGGCTGAAGATGGCTGTGTGATGCGACCGAAATATCCCATAAGATAATGTGAAGACTCGCAATTATGGTCAAATTCTTATACTTAAAACCTCAAACAATGAAAAAACTCTCTTGTCAGCAACTGAGGTGATCCTCCATAGTCCCCTGAGAACTACTATCTTGCCGCCAGCTTCGGTGGTCCCCTCTAACCCCTTCACCTTCTTTCTCTCCCTTTATTATAAATTTAAATGTACTGCCTTAAAACCACCCAAAATTGTGGGGACCGGCAATTATGTTCATAATCCAATACCTGGTACCCCAACCAATGAAAAATACTATCTTGCCGCCAGCTTCGGTGGTCCCCTCTAACTCCTTCACCTCCTTTCTCTCCCTTAATTATAAAATTAAATGTACGACCTAAAAACCACGCCAAATTGTGGGAACCGGTAACTAAGTTCATAATCTACTACCTGGTGCCCCAATCAATGAAAAATACTATCTTGCCGCCAGCTTCGGTGGTCCCCTCTAGCCCCTTCATCTCATTTGCCTCCCATTTGCGATTCTAGATTGGAATTGTCTTCAGACTATTTTATTTTTATGACAATTTTTTGTCCTCTTTTATACTGGCCATCTTCTAAATAGGAGGAAAGATATGAGAAATGGTTGCATTGGTAACCAAATATAAATATTTTCCCATACTTATATTTTACATCTCTCGAATGAAATGTACTGTCGTAACCCTGAATAAAAAAATTAAAAAAAAAATGTACTGTCGGAAACTAAATATATGTCGATACAAAAAATCTGGTATGACAAGCACAGAACACAAAAATTTGATTACCGAAAGTAAGAGAAAGTTGTGTGCTGTGCGACCAGTCACACCAGATTTTTTTTATTTAATGAAAAAATCCGGGGCAAGAGCAAGAGCTCGAGATTGGTGACCCCGAGCAATCAACGTGGTGAACGTCCCCCGGTAGCCATCGATAAGATGCAATTAACTATTTATATGGAGCCTGTTATGCAATGGTGTGTCAAAGACCAAACATCGAGTTTTGAGAAAATCAACATTAAAGTTTTTTGTTTTCATTGGATTATATATAATTTTTGTTGTCAATTGTGCAAGTAACATTAAATATAAATTTTTTTAGTACATATTTCATAAAAAATACTTTTAATTATAGCATTTGGAACAATATTCACAGTGCATAGAGGGGAATACATTTCAAATTTTTGTTTTAATATTATTGAACCGTGCTTTAATCTAGAGAGAATGGATATTAATTTGCTCTGAGCGAGAGGAAGATTTTTCTTATAATCTCAAATTTCTTTTTTTTTTTCAAAAGACGGATCCGGCAATTCAATGATAACATAAAAATATCAAAAATCAATCAATCAAACCATTAAAAAAAACTATGGAAATTCATAAGATTTAAACTTTCGACACTTGCTTCTCGTTGAAACATTTTGTAAATTAAAATTAAATATACAAATTAAACACTAGGTTATTTGTTTCAAAGGTTTTATTAATTAAAAATTAACACTTGATACGTATTTCGACAATTTCTTGTCATCATCAGACAGAATGTAATCACTTCTGATGATGACAAGAAATTGTCGAAATACGTATCAAGTCATGGGCGTAGCCAGACTTCTTGTTAGGGGGGGGGCCAACTCCTCGTTAGGGCGAAAGAGGAGGGGTTTGCAATTAATATCTACATAGAGTATTAATTATTTATTTAAATAAAATAAAAAATTAAATTAATGTAGTGAATTGGAGTGTTAAAAAAAATTTCCAATGTGAAAAATATATATATATATTTTTTTTTAATTTTAAGGACCAGCCAGGGGGGCAACGGCCCCCCTGCCTCCCCCTGGCTACGCCCATGTATCAAGTGTTAATTTTTAATTAATAAAGCCTTTGAAACAAATAACCTAGTGTTTAATTTGTATATTCAATTTTAATTTATTGAAATTCAGTAAGGAACGAATGATTCAAGAAAATATTCTTTATATATTAAATAATATAAATAGGAATAGGGAATAAATAACTTTTTTTTATTATGAACTTGTTAAGAAAGATCTCAACTCAAGGAGATGGAAGGGAAATTAGAAGGAACAAGCTTTAATGGAGAGAGTCTGATGGGCTTCCGAACCCTCCAAAATTTATTCTTTCTAATTATACGGTACAGTAATTCAAAAGAGAAGTTACTCAAAATTTTAGCCTTAAGGAGCATATCCTCTTGAGAGCTTTATCGCGGAAGCAAAAATGTGACGCGTGGTCACATAACGTACGCAGTGATCTATGTAAAATAACATTTTAAGTGGACAAGAAGGAAAAAATGGAAAAAGCTAGCCATCAAAAATCTTAACTAAAAATAGTGAGAAATTCAAATTCGAATACATGATTAAATGATTTTTGACCCCGTCCCCACCATCAGATCGGTGGAGCCCTCGGGTCCCTAGCCCCAAGGATTGCAATTTTGAGCCTCCAGACTATTCCTGGAGAAAATGCAATCCTCCCTGACCTCGTTTACCCATAGAGTCATCTCAAACCCACCCTCAAAGATACAAAAACATATCAGACTTCCGAATGCGTCAATAAAAGACGTCTTTGATCAAAACACAAAACATTTGAGAACCTGGGCCTCAATCTTTCTATAATTTAGAATAAAAAGCAATTAATTTCAGCAAAAATAATTTTGAATGTTATAAATTAAGATTAATGAAAATTATTAATAACAATAACTGAAACAAAAAAATATATTGGTAATGAAATAATTATTATCAGGGGCGTAAATAACACCCCCGCAGACCTTGCAATCCAGGGGGGGGGGCGCAGAGACAAGATATCTTAAATAAGATAGCATAGACTCCCAAAAGAAAATTACTAAAATACTGAGTATCGTAAAAGTCTTATATGGCCTAAGTTGCCGAATAGACTGAGTGTTTGTGTGTGTGAATGTGAGTCGGAAAAAAGTGTGAGTGTTTAAAAAAAAAAAAAAGATATCTTAATAAAATTGTTCCTTAAATAATCAATGTCATAGACACAGACAAAGTATAATAAAGTTAGTTCGTTCTACTTGGCATGGTAAAAAGTGCACGCTATTTTTGTCAAAAGGTGCAAGTTTTTCTATTGTGCACTTAGCGATCAAAAAATGGAACGAACAGAATGGAGAGCAAAATGTGTAAATTATACTGCAATGCCAAGTGAAACGAACAGACCTATAGTGGCTGTGCCATCAGTGCCCGCCTAAGAGGAAGGATAGTCGCCCAGGTGCGACAAAATTTGAGGACATAATTTTGGTTGTAAGGAGAGTTGTATTATTATTGAATTAATAACTTTATAATTAAAGTTAGGCACAGCCCTTAGGCGTGAAAATAAGTTTTTGATCAAAATCGGCCAACAAGTACTAACTAGTACTTTCCTTAAGTGATTTTTTTTTTTTTTTTTTTTTCAAAATTTACTCCAACGATTTTGATTAAAATTCAAAAACAAATTATTTTTTAGATGCTCTCTAAAATTTATATTCTCATTTTGTCATTAAAATCTTCTGGAGACAACTTTACTCTTGAACTTCATAGAGAATATAAGCAAAATGGTTGTCATGGAAACAAAATATAAATATTTTCCAGTGTTTATATCTTGAATTCAAATGTACCATAATGTCGAAAACTAAATATATGTCGACAAGAAAAATGTGGTGAGATAAGCACAACTTTCGATTACCGAAGGTAAGAGAAAGTTGTGTGCTGTGCGACCAGTCACACCAGATTTTTTTTTAGAGTACGAGTCTTGTTCCATTTTTTCAAACACAGGTTTCGTTTTATAAATTCAACTTTGAATTGTGATGTCAGAGAAACCTCCGGGTTCCCCATGTCACAATTATTAACGTTTTGTTCAGGCCCCTACCACCCCCCTAACGCGTTAATATGTGAACGACCCAGGAACGACCCTAGCTTGAATTCATTTACTTTCATTTGAAAGTAAAGACTTTTCGAATAAAATTATTTTCAATGAGACAATTTCTAGTGCAAAAAAAATCTAATAATAATTAAGCCTGCTCTGGATAATTATGTACTATTAAATAAATGTATAGGTCTATTATTGTAGTAATTAATATTTAATAATTCGATTCAAAAGAATAGACCTTTTTAGAATAACTCATTTATAAAGAAGAATGCAAAAAAAGTCGAGAAATGAAACAAGTTGTCACTAGTAGATTAATGGAAAGATTTTCAAGCAAAATTAATATTCTTTTATTTAAATGCATCCATAAAATAGAAAGGAAAATTTGCTTGAACAAATTTGGAACTAGAGATATGTGTTGATTTATAAATCCCAATGAAGAAGTGAATACGCAATCAAAATAATGCCAGTACTATTAAATTAACAACACAAAACGTTTGGTATGTGAATTTTTCTAATATATTTCCGGATATTATTTTGAAAAAGGAAGAAATAATGAAGAATCATGATTCAAAAATCATTTGAAGAAGGCAAAAAATAAGATACTGAGACGTTATTCGTTAACATGTAGTTTCAATCACTTTGATTTATACTGCCAACAGTAGATTATAGTTGAAACATTGGGCTTAATAGAAATTAGATACCAAGTTTCAACGATTTATTTGAAAAATTTAATAGTCTGTAGTTTTAGTCACTTTCTATTAAGTTTCTACAAGGATAATAGGCCTATCAGTAAAAATGTTTTTTCTTTAAGAAAAAATAAAAATATTTCTATCTATCCATAGCCTACTTAATGAAATTCTGAATCGCAATTCTCTTAATTATTAACTTAGAATAGAATTGTGGTAAATAAAATATTTAATTATTATGAAAGGGGTTAATAATAAAAATCAAAATTACCTAGAAGATATAATATTAATTTAGAGCAGTGGTGATAAATCTTAGCATAGTACAAAATAGTGTTTGGAATCCAATCATATAAGGATCGACATTTAAATTAAGAAATTCTTAAAATGTAAAATTAATAACAAATATATTTAACCACTAAAGGGTAAAATAAATGAATAATTAGTAATTTCAAATTGAATTACCCAGGTAAAAGTGATGAGAAATGAGGAGAGCAGAGAGAGCCGCCTAGTCGCCAGCATGGCTGCCAATCAACTGATAAAGGCGTCGGTTTCCTTGTGATGAGAAGCGCGGAATAACACTAGTCAAGAGTCTCCCCTCTACTGACCTAGCCTAAGGTCCAGTCTTGCCTTTAGTGCAAGCGAAATAAGGCGCCAAGGATTCAACGCCTCTGATTGGCTAATTAACAGAGAGAAAAAATGGAGTAAGGAGGGGAGGTGAGTGATGAGCGAGAGAGGAAAGGGAGACAAGGGGAAGGGATTGATAATTAATTATAATAATTTTTAGAAACTTTTTTCCTCAATTATTTTTTTAGTAATTGAATAAGGTTTATATAAACTATTTATTTGGGTAATTCAAATGTTGGCTTGATTCTGTATTTAAAGAAAGTAAAATAATCTAAATGAATATTTAGTATTAAGTCTGAATCCTTTTTTTATCAACTGCACTGTCTTTTAGTATTTTTATCTCCTTTCGATTGGACTTTTCATGATGCTTAAAAATGACTTTTACATGAGGTTATATTTTATTTTAAGGTCTACTTCTTTTTTTAAGTAATCATATCATTTAATAATAAATTAAATAATTAATAAAAATGACTTTGAAAGCAAAAAAACTTAACCCTTCCTAAAAAAAATTATCTCGAGATAATAAATGGTTATTAAAAATGAAAAATTATTTGAGATGATTTATTTCAAAGAGAAATCTGATAAATTTTTAAGCCCTGCTCCAGGTTAAATTATATTTTGATAATTATATTAAATAAAATAAAATATTGTTGAAGTAATAAATAAATAAAAAATTATTTTCAAAAGAATAGAGGCTTTTAGGATAACCCTTTTATAGAAAATAAAGCATAAAAAAAAACTCGAGATCAAAGGTGTTGTGGTCTGCAGGTACAAGAGAAAAAAAAAATTCTTGCGGCATATAGACTTTAGACTAGGGCCCGCCCATGTGACTGAAAAATATGTCGTCACCGAGAAAATTAAAGGTTTTAAAATGACTTGATTTTATGCCGACATCGGCAAAGCAAAATTGCCGACGACACCCCTGCTTTGGCCGATATATATATTGATCCAGACACTTATATCTCTCTAATATGTTTTTTGACGTGAAAACGTCTCACAATGCATGTATATGGAGGGGCCAGTTAGGGAGCATGTAAGAAAAACTTGGATAAAAGAATATTAAAAAATCTGGTGTGACTGGTCGCACTGCACAAAACTTTATCTTGCCTTCAGTAATCGAAAGTTATGTCCTGTGCTTGTCACACCAGATTTTTTGTGTCGACATATATTTAGTTTCCGCCGATATATTAGAATTCAAGATGTAAAATTTATAAGTATGGAAAAATATTTATATTTTGTTACCATGGCAACCATTTCTCCTATCTTTTCTATGAAGGACAAGAGTAAAGTGGTCTTCAAACAATTTTGAGAGCAAAATGAGAATATACATTTTAAAGAGCATCTAAAAAATAATTGATTTTTGAATTTTAATCAAAATTGTTAGAGCGAATTTTGAGAAAATCGAAAAAAACTGAAAAATTAAATCAGTAAATTACTAGTACTTTTTGGCCGATTTTGTTTAAAAGCTACGAATCACGTCCCAGGGGGGGGGGGGTACTTAAATATACTTCAATATCTTTTCGTTCTTGAGATATTTTGTTCACAGACAGACACACATACAGAGACACACAGACAGACCATGTCGCGAAAAGCACTTTTTTGGATTCAGGGGACCTCAAAACGTGTATATCCATCAAAATCTCGACAGGAATTTTGACAGAGGTAAGAGAAAGTAAAAAAAAAATATTTATTATCTCTCAACAGAATAGCCGGCTCTGAAGATGGCCTAGACCTCGGGCCGAAACGTCAGCCGTGAGGGCGAGATTTAAAATAAAATAATATTTGGCTGCATTCGTCTTGTTTTTCATGACTCCATCATCATCTCAACAGAATGAGAGCCTTTTCAAGAAAGTTTTTTCTCTCAAGAGGCCACACAGACCGACAGACCCTTTAGCTCGAAAAAAATATTTAAAAATATTTTTTCTAAAACGATTATATTCGGATTTAAAATTTTTTTTGGGTGGAGGGAGGACAGCACCAGAGAAAGGTTCTCAGCGACTCTGGTTAAAATACAGCTATCATTTACTTTATTGATGTATAGGGCCTACTTTTTTAATTTTTTTAAATTTTTTCCTTAGCTACTCTAAGGATTTTCACAGCACTAAATTGATAAATACGTAATATTGGAAAGAGAAAAAAATTAAGTTGGCAGAAAAAATTTTGAGTTACATCAAATCACATTACTATCCCCTATATAGGTAAGATTTGATTTTTTTTTTTGACGTGACAACGTCTTACAAATCATGTGTCTATAGTGGCATGTTAGAGGGGCTTGCACGAAAAAAGTTTATTGGCTTGAATAACTCCTCTGTCTTAAGAGGTATAATTATGAGAAATATACGGTTAGAAAGAATGAGTTTTCAGCTAAAGATTGCACCATTTATTTTTTTCCTATCATTTTATTTTACCGCGCTGCGGTAAATTCTAATTTGAAAGTTTAAACCCCTGTAGATTCCGAACGACTATTCAGATCAGACCAAATGAGATGTCATTTGGTGCAGAAAGAAAACCTATAATAGAATAAATAAAAAAATCCCGAGGAATTAACTCCAAAATTGGTTTTTTCCTCGAAAAACCTCATTTTTTAGGCAAAAAAATATCGAAAAATAGCCCTACTTGTGCAACGCATAGCTACTTGACCATAAAAGCTACATTAAATCTAAATATAGTTTTAGAAAGAGTGGTCCAATGCCCAGAGGTTATTTTTTCATTTTTTTGATATGACGTCATTTTACCGCATGAGAGCACTCGGCGGGATTTCGTTTTTCGAAATTTTAAACCCCTGTAGATTCCGAACGGCTAATCAGATCAGACTAAATGAGATGTCATTTGGTGCAGAAAGATAACCTCTAATAGAATAAATAAAAAAATCCCGAGTAATTAACTCCAAAATTGGTTTTTTTCTCGAAAAACCTCATTTTTTAGGCAAAAAAATATCGAAAAATAGCCCTACTTGTGCAACGCATAGCTACTTGACCATAAAAGCTACATTAAATCTAAATATAGTTTTAGAAAGAGTGGTCCAATGCCCAGAGGTTATTTTTTCATTTTTTTGATATGACGTCATTTTACCGCATGAGAGCACTCGGCGGGATTTCGTTTTTCGAAATTTTAAACCCCTGTAGATTCCGAACGGCTAATCAGATCAGACTAAATGGGATGTCATTTGGTGCAGAAAGATAACCTCTTAGGGCCGGTTGCTTCATCCTGGGTGAGCTTGTTAGCCCCGACTTTTTTTGTAGTGCAGAAACCCACTTCAGTTTTATTTTTATAGTAAAATATACGATATTTCATCATTTTATTGCTAAAAGAAGTATTCTAGAAGTACATATATTTGTTATTTTACCTTATATTCTACTTATTTTATCAATAAAATGATGAAATGTTGTATATTTTATAAAATATGTTATAGGCTAGGGCCCGCTTGCATCAGATCTCGTCGCCATATTTAGCCCTGAGTTAACCTCACTTTTGAGTAATTTCATATAGATATATGGGGAATTGGAGCCAAGGTCCGGGCTAAAGTTAGCCCAGGCCCAAAGTCGGGGCTAAGATTTAGCCCTGGGTTGACACGTACGAACATGTATTATGAACAGAAGCATCCTAATTTCACCCATATAAATGTAAAAAATAATATAAATGCAATCTGGAATCTACCGTTTTTTTGTTATTATTCATTTTATGTCAATCAGGATTATACTCGTATATCCAGGATATATTGCAAGTTGTTGAATATTCTCCTAACTTCATCTAAGGCATTGCACATGTCTTGTTAATAAAACTATTTGTTTTCAAATTGAATGCAAATTGATATAATATTGATATTAAATATTTATATAAATATTTTTAGTTGATATTACTTCTTGTCAGGTGAAAATAAAATATATATTTCTTTTTGAAATTATCTTTATTTGAGCCACACAGCTGGCAATTTGTCAAAATAGTTGTGAAGATTGGAACAATTGACTAATTGTTATGTGAAAACTAATAAATCTTGTTTATTTTTTTGAAAATTTTCAAATTTTAGCAAAAAAAATTAAATTCTTATATTTAAAATGTATATTAATAATATTTATTTAAATTATGGGTGATAATATCAATTTTTATTTTTAATAATTTTTATAAGATGCCTTAATTGAGTTGCAAACTTCACAAACAGAACATGATTTGTTCCCCCGGAAGAGGGTTTCTGCATTACAAAAAAAAGCCATTTAGCCCGGGGCTAACAAGCTCACCCAGGATGAAGCAACCGGCCCTAAGAGAATAAATAAAAAAATCCCGAGTAATTAACTCCAAAATTGGTTTTTTTCTCGAAAAACCTCATTTTTTAGGCAAAAAAATATCGAAAAATAGCCCTACTTGTGCAACGCATAGCTACTTGACCATAAAAGCTACATTAAATCTAAATATAGTTTTAGAAAGAGTGGTTCAATACCCCCAGGGCTTTTTTTCTTTTTTTTGATATGAGGTCATTTTTCCGCATGAGAGCGCTCGGCGGGATTTCGTTTTTCGAAATTTTAAACCCCCGTAGATTCCGAACGGCTAATCAGATCAGACTAAATGAGATGTCATTTAGTGCAGAAAGATAACCTCTAATAGAATAAATAAAAAAATCCAGAGTACTTAACTCCAAAATTAATTTTTTTTTCGAAAAACCTCATTTTTTAAGCATAAGTCGCCCTTAATGGATAAAAGTTTGGCCACACCTGTCATATATTGTTTCAATGAAAATGTTTGAACATGTTTATTTATGAAAACAAACTACTAGTAAAAAAATATAAAAACAATACTTTCTCTCTTTATATTTAAATATAGGTAAGGAAAAAAAAATTTTTTTGAAATCAAGCAAAAGACGTTGTCACGTTAAAAAGCCACCGGCTGTGTAGAAGACACAGCTAACACCTAATTTTTTTTTATTTATTAATTCCGATATCAGTACGGTTGAAAGATATGGAAAGATCTGATAGGAAATTTTTACGTTTCCTTTTCAATGCCAGAATGAATAATCGGATGAAGTTTAGATATTAAAAAAATATCTTAGCTTTAAAATTGAAAGTAAAAAAAAAATTAATTTATTAAAATATAAATTCTTTAAGAAAAATCTTTCTAATACATATTAAAAAAATGTCAGGGATAACTAATTTTTCTATATTTAATTAAATTATTATAATAATATTCTATGATGAGAAAGGAATCGAAACAAAATTAAAAAGATTACTTTTGAAGGGTCATTCATGCACTATGGAGTGAATATATTCTGTTTGCAAGTTAATTAGCTAATGGATTTTTTTTTTTTTTGATTAAGTGGTTCAGATTCCTCAGTGAACGGAGTTGTTAATTCCTAAAAAAAATATTATCAATTGCGCATTCTCTCTGGATTACGTAATCAAATCATTTTTGGGTTAGGTTGTCTTAACAATAGTCTTTCGACTTTTTCACTGATTTACATCTTGAATTATAATATATCGGCGGAGTCTACATATATATCGAAAAAAATCTGGTGTGAAAGCACAGAACACTTTTCGCAAAATGATCTATCCGTGTGTCTGTCTGTGTGTGTTCAATTTAAAATACAGTATGAAGGAAATGAGCTACGAAGATGAAATTTTATATTAAGTTTGACACCCCCCTAGGCGTAAAAATAAGCTTTTAAACTAAATCGGCCAAAAAGTACTAGTACTTTACTGAAGTACTTTTTCAGTTTTTTTTTTTTTCGATTTTCTTAAAATTTTGATTAAAATTCAAAAATCAATTATTTTTTAGATGCACTTTAAAATGTATATTCTCATTTTGCTCTCAAAATTGTTTTAAGATCACTTTGCTCTTATACAGTGAAGGTCAATATTAAGTCCCACTCATGCGTTTTCTACTTGTGATTATTTCATTGTTTTTATAAAAGAAAAATTTATTGGAAATTTTCTACGTTTGAACCATGAAAGTTTCCATTAAAAAATATATAATATTTTTTTAAAAACAATGAAATAATCACATGTAGAAAACGCATGGGTGGGACTTAATACTTAATAATAATAATGTCCTTCACTGTACTTCATAAAAAAGATAGGAGAAATGGTTGCCGTGGTAACAAAAAATAAATATTTTACCATGTTTATAAATCTTAAATTTCTTTCTAAAGGCGGCTACACACTTACTTAACTGCAAACTTGACAAGCATGCACGTGCAATCTTTTTGTACAAGCAAACAACAATGCTTGCACAAAATTCTAGAACACAGCTTTCAATCACTAAAAATTAGAGAAAATTGTGTGCTGGGCGTCCCAGATTTTTTTATTTATATGCCTGAGAAAAATTCATTTTGTCGATAAGTTTAAACATAAAATAAATATTTAATAACGATGAGAAAATCTTTTTGTCCATTAATTTGTGAGTGTGGGTATTCGCCCACATAGTTTAATCTTCCGATCGATAGCAAAATTTTATTTTTTGGTAGAAAGCAATTTCTCCCTTGGTAAGACCGTTCAATTTTACAAGGGTCAAGGACAGGAAACCCTCTCTTAAGATTCGTATTGCCTTTGTGGGAGGGCGAATCAGGATGGAATTAATCTAATAGGAACAAAATATCCAGAAGATAAATCTATATATCAAAATTTTGGAAAATAGATTTTATTTTTATAAAATAAAATAGATAAACGATCTAAACTACCACGTTCAAGACAATACTATCATATATCCTAATCACAAAAAACTATAGTTAAATAAAAATATTAAAGAATTCGGACAATAGCTCGTAAGCTTTCAAACATAAATAACTTGAAAAGAACTTTTTTTTAAATCCGACAACTCCTGGATAAATGGTAACTTACTTGATAAATCTAAATCTACAATGGCTGAGTCAGAAAGAGGTGGTCAATAAAAAAAAGAAAGAAAGAAAGAAAGAAAGAAATTTATTAAAATGCTCTGAGACACTTTGTCTCCTGGAGCACGATAAAAATTACAATTTTAAATATAAAATTTGTAGTGCTTCTCTTCTCACTACCAACGCAATCCTCCCCGTCGGTCATTTTCATAGACGTTTCTGCTCATTCAGCAGATAATTAAAATATCTCTCCTTAAAGGAGCCCAAAGTTCTCATTGACCTAATTTCCTCTGGTATTCGGTTCCACAGTCTCACAGATGCCACTAAAAAAGAGGCATCATATGTTGCTGTTCGGTGGACTGGCATCCTCAAATCGAGGGGACACGCCCTAGAGCCCATTCCTTCGCCCCTAACAGCAAATTTAAAATTTTCGTATAGGTATACCGGCTCCCTGTTCTTCAATATCCCAAACACATAACACCTCATGAAATAATCTCTTCTTTTATTTAGCTTAAGCCAACCTAGCTTATTATAATAAGGCGTTATGTGTTGGTCAATCGGTACATCGTAAATGAATCTTATACAAGAATTGAAGACCTTGTCAAGTGCCACGCTCTGCTAGCCCGACATCCCACCGTACACCAAGCAACAATAATCGAAGTGGGGGAGTATTAAGGAATTTACTACTAGCTTTCTAATGCTCAATGGAAGACACTCTTTACTTTTTTTGAATCTGTATAAACTACTATAGGCCTTCCTAGAAATGTCCAAAACCTGATCCTTCCAACTCAGAACAGAATCAAATCGTACACCCAGATTCCTGACTGAGTTGGAATACTCCAACACATCTCCATCCAAAACAACAGGGGGCACATTGATTAATTTTTTTATGAAGGCATTGCTACCAAAGATTATTGCTTTCGTTTTTTCCTTATTCAATTTTAGTGACTTGGTACCAACCCAATTCGCGACCCGTGCAACATCCTCGTTCAGCCTGCCAATGGCTTCTCCCAGATTCTCTATTGAGCTAGATAGATAGATCTGGAGATCATCAGCGAACAAGTGATGACTAGAATACTTCAACTGCTTACCAATGTCATTTATAAAGATTGAGAATAACAATGGACCCAACACTGAACCTTGAGGGACACCAGATGTTACATTAGAGACTAATGTAACCGCAACAAAAATAATTCGAGAGATTTGTAAATGATAGCAATAATAATAATTACACCCTTTCTGAATAAATATTTATGATGAATTGAAATTAATTTGTATTTATATACGTATGTTCCAGTTCAAATCGACTTTTTTTAACACTTTTTTTCTCAATCACACCCACACTCACACCCACATTCACACAGTATTTTCGGCAACTTAGGCTATATAACACTTTGACTATAAACGTTATTATTTATAATTGATTAAAGAGGTTAATAATTAATATTAATTAAATAATCAAGTGTTCTTAATAAAAATTTTTGACTTACAATGTAGCAGCAAATTCGTAGTTGAAAAAGCTCGAGGTCTGGACTCAGAGACAACCAAACCAATTGAAGAGAGTGGAAAAACATCCTTTGGTTAAGTAGATCTACAAAATAAGAAGAAAATAGATTAATAATAGGCTAATTTTTTTTTTTTTTTTTTTTTTAGTGTAAAATTTATAATTTTAAAAGATTTGGTCCAAGGGAAGCTTAAGCTAAAAAAAAAAAACGGAGGTTCTTAATAAATATTATATTTCTATTGTTTAAAATGATTTACTTTATACTTAAGTGAGGGCCGGTATAAGTGAGAAGATTGATAATTTGCTTTGAATGAAATAATTATTTCAATGATTTTAAAATCATTTCGCCATTGATGAGAAGGTGTTAATAAAAACTCAGAGATATGTGGCCTTTTAATTTATTAATGATTTCTCCTGCTAATGGTGACGTTTCGGTGTCACTTTTGCAATTCATAGATACAAAACGAAGGCAATTCGTTGTCTATTTTATATATTCATGAGTGCCAAAATTTTTTATGATTTTTACTATGAAGAAATTAAATTGATTATTATAAATATTATCCTGAAGAGGTGGCCATTGTGACATCAAAATGTCGACATTACCAGAAGTAGAAATTCTTTTCAAATTAAAAGACCTGAACATACCTCCGAGTTTTTTTATTAACACCTCTCCCAACAATTATTCAACAGGCTTCCTTCCCCATACATTTCATTTCGTCATTTTTTAAAATAATTAATAAGAATATGTCACAAATTTATATATTAATACCAAAATATATATTTAATTAAAAAAAAAATGAATAATAATTATAAAAGTGTATTCAAAGAAACCTTAATTAAGATAAAAATATAATAAAAAAGAAGCCCACGGGGCGTGGTGTAGAGGTTAGCGTGCTAACCTCATATACCAAACGTCGCGGGTTCGGACCCCAGGCAGTCCGATGATTTTATTTAAGCCATCTGGATACCAGATGGCTTAAATAAAAATGCCTGGACCCTAATATATATAAATTCATAAATAACGGTTATCGTAAATGTCTTATATGGCCTGAGCTGCCGAAAAGACAGTGTGAATGTGTGTTTTTTTTTTTATTTGAAATTCCTATCGGGATCCCCGTTTATTTACCCGAGGTGCTTTCGTGTACGAAGACACACACCTCAAACCCAACCGGCCTCTGGCCGTAGCCATCTACCGGCACCCCGTGAAGTTACATCATTTCCTGTCTCTAGCTCCTCCTGCTACTTTCGTCTCTAGCTAGTGAACTAATCCTTATTTCTGGTTCCAACCGGCTCCTTATATCCAACCTCTTCTATGCTATGGAGGATGTCCTAGTTTGAGGAGGGACTCCCTCAGCACCGGCGTGTAGCCTGCTCCTTTCGAAGAATGCATCACTGAGAGGGAATCTTTTTTACGTCCCTTCCACAGGACGGGATGTCACAGCAACTCCCTCTCCTCGTAGAGTTGCCTGGGGGCTATTGTGGTGAGATCCTATATTCCAATCCAGAGATTGCTTGAGGAATTGTTTACATTAAATAAATATTTTTATTTAATGAAAAATCCCGCATGCCCGGGGTTTGAACAGGGATCTTCTTTGTAGAAGCTGACACCCTAGCTCACTACACCAGCGAGCCCCCGTGAATGTGTGTGTGTGAGTGTGAGTGTGAATGAGAAAAAAGTGTGAATGTTTTTTTTTCAACAAAAAAAAAAAAAAATAATAAAAAAGAATTAAAAAAAAGAATTTTATTTAAAATGAACTAAAAAGAGAAAAAATAATTTAATTGTTCTTGTTAAAATTGTTGAATATTTATGACTTAAAATAAAAGCGTGGGGCGCTTCGAAGTGATTCCGAGGCTCAAAGAATATACACTTCCTTAAGCTAATAAAGTGCGCCCCACGCTTTTATTTTAAGTCATAAATATTCAACAATTAAATTATTTCTCTCTTTTTAGTTCAATTTAAATAAAATCATTTTTTTTTAAGTTTTTTTTTTAATTATATTTTTATTTTAAACTTTTTAGTCTTTTTTATTATAGATAGAGTATTAAAAAAAGTAAGACAGGAAGCGTGAGGCATCAAATAAAGTACCACATTAGTTTGGTCTATTTTAGTAAAAAGCTACTGACAGTTTTCAGCATCAAAATGACCCTTAAGTATTAAATTTCAAAGCTCTAACTCATTGGGAAGTCTTTTGAAATTAGATTAATTCGCGTGAGGTTTCAAATAAAGTACCACATTAGTTTGGTCTATTTTGGTAAAAAGCTACTGACAATTTTCGTCATCAAAAATGACCCTTAAATATCAAATTTCACTCTAGCTCATTGGGAAGTGTTCTAGACAAAGACTAAAAGTTGGTGACCTTGAAAGAGTAAGTTAAATAAAAGCATTGAATAAAAATTTTTAGACTAGGAAAATAGAAAGTACTCGAAAGTGCCTCAGGAAAAAAACATTTCATTGTTTAAAAAAAACCTACCTCTCTGCAATAACTCCCTTTATATCCTAATTTGCAAACATCCGCTGAAATATGCAATTATGAAATAAACCGCTAAAATATGCACTAAGGAGCAAAATATAAATATTTGTCTGTGTGGGTCGGAGACCAAATATAGAAATTGGGAGGAATATCAATTGAGGGAAAAACATGTATTTGATCAAAATAAGAATCCTAATTTACTGATATCCCATTGAGAAATTATTTGATGGATATATTAATAGGTTAAAGCCCTATAATATACTAGCTGCATAGGCCGTATTCGGCATCTGGTCAGAGAATTTTGAATGATCCCTTTACATTAGGGTTTTTCTACCTTATTTTCTCTCTTTTTGAAATAGAATAAATTAGAGATCGAAGTTTTATTCATTAGGTAGAGATATGCACATACGTGTAAATGTCATTCTAGTGAAGTTATAATAGCTTGCAATTTTCCAATTTCAATAAAACTATTTATTTTCAATTAAACTTTTTCTTTTTCTTTGTAAAAATAATTTCTTTAATGATTTATTTACTTTCTACTATTTAAATGTTAAAAGAATGGGTGAATATTTTTTTTTTTTTTAAATAAGCTTATCAATTAAAAGTTTGAAAATTATTTTCCTAGAGAAATAAACTGTCTCCTCTAAATAAAAAAAAAAAAAATTAAGATATCAAATAAAGTTTAGGTAATTAAGAGAAAAAACATCTCTTTCCCTCTCTTAAATTAAAGGCCATTCTACACGAGCGTTTTTAACGCTTTTCTATGGTCGCGTTTTAAACGCGTTTCTACAGTAGCGTTTCAACGCGTTTCTTTAGTCGCATTTTAAACGCTTTTCTATGGTCTCGTTTTAAACGCGTTTCTACAGTAGCGTTTCAACGCGTTTCTTTAGTCGCATTTTAAACGCTTTTCTATGGTCTCGTTTTAAACGCGTTTCTACAGTAGCGTTTCAACGCGTTTCTTTAGTCGCATTTTAAACGCTTTTCTATGGTCTCGTTTTAAACGCGTTTCTACAGTAGCGTTTCAACGCGTTTCTTTAGTCGCATTTTAAACGCTTTTCTATGGTCTCGTTTTAAACGCGTTTCTACAGTAGCGTTTCAACGCGTTTCTTTAGTCGCATTTTAAACGCTTTTCTATGGTCTCGTTTTAAACGCGTTTCTACAGTAGCGTTTCAACGCGTTTCTTTAGTCGCATTTTAAACGCTTTTCTATGGTCTCGTTTTAAACGCGTTTCTACAGTAGCGTTTCAACGCGTTTCTTTAGTCGCATTTTAAACGCTTTTCTATGGTCTCGTTTTAAACGCGTTTCTACAGTAGCGTTTCAACGCGTTTCTTTAGTCGCATTTTAAACGCTTTTCTATGGTCTCGTTTTAAACGCGTTTCTACAGTAGCGTTTCAACGCGTTTCTTTAGTCGCATTTTAAACGCTTTTCTATGGTCTCGTTTTAAACGCGTTTCTACAGTAGCGTTTCAACGCGTTTCTTTAGTCGCATTTTAAACGCTTTTCTATGGTCTCGTTTTAAACGCGTTTCTACAGTAGCGTTTCAACGCGTTTCTTTAGTCGCATTTTAAACGCTTTTCTATGGTCTCGTTTTAAACGCGTTTCTATGGTAGCGTTTTAAACGTTTTTCTATGGTCGCTTTTAAAAAAAAATACCAAATTTAATACGAGTTATAGTTAAAGTCTTAAATGGTCTGAGTTGCCGAAAAGACTGTGTTGATGTGTGTGAGTGTGAATGGAAAAGTGTGTGTTTAAAAAAAAAAAAAAGTTTGCATTCCAAAACGCCAACATTTAATAAAAAATAATTTTTATTTTTTTTTTATTTGAAATTCAGATAGCTGAGGGGGTTGCAGAGAGCCAAGGATGAAAATAAAAAGTTTTATTTCATCCTTGGCTGCCTGCAACCCCAAGCCCTCAATTAAACAACGTCAGCCACAAAAAGAAACAATATTCATTTGGGTTTAAGAGATGAAGCAGAAAGGGATCGGGCCCGGGCGATACCCTTTCTGCCTTTTTCTAAGGGTATGGGATGAGGTAAACGGTCAGAAACTTTAATATCATGTTTTATAAAATGTTAATAATGAATTTTTCATGAAGTTTAAAAAAGTGGATTTTAATTAAATGGCCAAAGGTTCTTTCAAATTCAATTGTGTTTCCACTTCTCAGAAGAGACAGTGGCAAAGGATTAAATTCAGGATTTTCTATTAAGTCGAGAGAACAAATTAAACTAATTACTTATTTATAAGTTATCATTATTATTATTGTTAGGGCGCTTTCACCTGCGCTATGGTCATCATAAATATATTTTAAACATTTCGATATTTGTATATTGAGATAGAGATTAGATATTAAATTAATTAAATTCATATTTAATTAATAATAATTTATTGGCTAAAAGAGACGAATTGAGAAGTAATAAAATCGTAATTATCGTTCTATTTAACGAAGTAAAACTTTGAAAGTAATAAGCTTACTTAAGAAAAAAAATCTCTCAAATTGGGTTTCATAATTACACTTAAGACACTTTATTTTAGATCTTGTGCAGAGTCTAATAACATTTTAATCTCTAAAAAGAAACCTGATTTTTATAAACTGAAAATTCTTATGCCACCGACTGACTTAGGACGAAGTTTAATCGACAAATGGATACTATTAGAAGATATAAATGTAGGCCCTATTTAGAAAGGTAAATATTCTAGTATAATTAGTAGGTCCTATATACTAAATATAGCCTAAATGAAATGTTTAAAAGTCAATGTCGGAAAAAGGAGGGAATTATTTAAGAGTTAGAAATAAAAATATTTTTCTCCTTCATTGGAGGCAAGTGACTAAACGGGATAACCTGCGGATAAGTATCTGAAGATTTTAACATTTTTACTTTCTCTTACCTCTATATATGTTAATATATATAGAGAGAAAGAAGAAGGATTCATGTCAAAAATTCGATGTCGAGATTTTGAAGGATATACACGTTTTGAGGTCCCCTGAATTCATAAAAATGGTTTTCGCGACATGGTCTGTCTGTGAACAAAATATCTCAAGAACGAAATGTGCTAGGAAGTAAAAATTTTATATTTAAGTTAGGCACCCCTCTGGCATGGGACAAGAAGCTTTTGAATAAAATCGACCAAAGAGTACTAGTACTTTACTGATGCACTTTTTAAGTTTTTTTCGATTTTCTCAAAATTCGCTCCAAAGATTTTTATTAAAATTCAAAAATCAATTAGTTTTTAGATGCTCTTTAAAATGTATATTCTCATTTTGCAATTGAAATCTTCTGAAGACCATTTTCCTTCTGTTTCCACAGAAAAAATAGGAGAAACGGTTGCCATTGTAACAAAATATAATTTTTTTCCCATGTTTATAAATTTTACCTCTTGAATTCTAATACATGTATATCGGTGGAAACTAAATATATGTCGACACAAAAAATTTGGTGTGACGAGCACACCACCCCAGATTTTTTTCTCTGTTTGCTTTAGTTTGTATTAACAAATTTTTTTAGAAATAAAAATTTTTGTGTTTGTATTTTTATATAAAATGGGGGGGGGGGGCGGGGGTCATATGGTTAAATATTTTCAAGAGAGGCGTGGTAAGATAAGCTTGGAAACCGCTGGGCTATTGAACACATATGCAATGTGATTCAATTATTTGCTTGAGCGCCTGGCGCCTGGAGAGTAGGCATCAATTCTTTCTAAGATTTTATGCCTAAAGTGGAATCACAGCTGCAACAGAGAAAAACGTCAAGAGCCAAGCCCTCGTTTGGTGGAAAGGGAAGTGGAGAAAAATTCGAAAGCAGACATCATGCTATGGTCTAATTGTTGAGAGTTTTTCCCTAATCGACCTTCACACCAGATTTTTTATTTTATATTAATGAAAATTAACTAATTTTTATTAAAATATATAAAATATAAAATGTTAATGAATATCAAGCGAAAGAGGCCTTTGAATGATTTCTTTTTTCATAAATAATAAATTAATTATAATTTAATTTTAAATGACAAATTCTTTATGACATTTTATATTTTAATCATTTTAATCGACTAGCTATTTATTCTTTTTTTATTGTATTGAACCGAATGTAGTTTCGGGTAATATTTATTAACTCATTTTCAATCTTCAATACAAAAAATCTGTGACTGGTCGCACAGCACACAACTTTCTCTTACCCTAGGTAATTGAAAGTTGTATTCTATGCTTGTCACACCAGATTTTTTGTGTCGAGATATTTAGTTTTACGACAGTACGACGATACATTCGAGAGATGTACATTTTTTTTTTACAATTAAAAAACATTCACACTTTTTTCTCATTCACGCTCACACTCACACACACATTCACACAGTCTTTTCGGCAACTTAGTCCATTTAACTTTAGACGATAACCGTTGTTAAGTAATAATAAATATATATTGGGGGTTCAGGCATTTCTATTTAAGCCATCTCGCATCCAAATGGCTTAAATAAAATCATCCGAACCCGCGACGTTTGGTATAGGAGGTAGGCACGCTACCTACTACGCCAAACTCGGGGGCAGATGTAAAATTTATAAGTATGGGAAAATATTTATATTTTGTTACCATAGCAACCATTTCTCCTATCTTTCCTATGAAGTGGTCTTAGAAGATATCAATGGTAAAATGAGAATATACATTTTAAAGAGGATCTAAAAAATAATTGATTTTTGAATTTTAATCAAATTCGTTGAAGCGAATTTTGAGTAAATCGAAAAAAACTGAAAAATTACATCAATAAAGTACTAGTACTTTTTTGGCCGATTTTGATTAAAAGCTTCAGGGGACCTCAAAACGCGAAGATCCATCAAAATCTCGACATCGAATTTTTGACATGAATCCAATACTTTCTCTCTATATATATTCTCTATATATATACATAGGTAAGAGAAAGTAAAAAAAAGAAGAATAATAATCTTTTATTTCTGAACCTAACCGTCCAGCAGTTAACTTGACGAGGAGAGCTGCTGCTACAAGTATAAATATATATTGTACTTGTTCGAGAATCGAAATTTGAAAATATACAATTTTCTTCGTATTCTATACTAAATCCAATTTTTTATAAAAACCTACAATTCCATCTAGACCTATAGACCTACAGGTATTATTGAATTTTTTTTTTCGAGCTTTTCCTTTTTTTTTCCAACCTCATTAAAGTTATTTTTTTAAGAGGGTGCAAATCCTCATTTAGGCTCAAAAACTCTCACAAAAAAAATAATTAATTAGTTGGCCTGCTGTTTCGCGTGGATGATCCAATCATTTTTTTTCGCTTTAATTAATTCATTGATTAAATAAAAAAGTTAGGGCTAATTTTTTAGGACTATTTGTATAAAACTTTAAAATAAATTAATTAAATAAATGAGATTGATGACTGCGTGAGTAATCTTGTTTCTGGGGAAAAAAAAGCAGGTTCACTTTCAATTCAATTAGATAAAAATACTAATTAAAGGTCAAGAAGTTTCAAGGATCTTAATAATTTTGTCTGTATTTTGTAGTGTTCTATTCACTAAAAAATGCATTTAAAATAGGATAAATGTCCCATTAAAATCCCATTAAAATCCCATATTATCAAATAATTTGCCTTTTATTTAATCTTGAAACTTATTAAAGATGTTTTAAACAGTATAGACTCAGACTACGTCCCAAAAGCTAAATTACAATGTCCTAAAAGTCTTTTTGAACAGACGTTTGAGATAAAGAAACTTCAACTTTAAATTTTTTCGAGAAATTTACACGATTTTGTTTACTAGGAGATCCTTTTTCTAGCATAAAGGAACTAATTACAATAAAATTTGATAATCTTAGATTTAATTAAAGACGTTGTTTGTTAAGAGCTCAATATCGACATTTTGATAATGACTTTGAAATTCGAGGATATTAATAAAGCTTGTATGTGTTGTGAAGCCAAAAAGGGAGAGAGAGATACAAAATATATTAAAAAATAAATATTTGTTTCTAGAAATCCGCCGGAGTGAAAAAATGAAATAAAAACAATTATTTCTAATCATATTCATTAAATATAGGTCTAAAGATGTAAAGATGAATAGAGTTAAATTTACTGTTGTTCTAAAATATCTTTTAAAATTTTAAATTAGCTCTTAACAGCCATTTTTAATTATTTAATGCTTGTTAATTTTTAAGACGTCCGAATATTTAATTATTTTTTATATAAAGACTAGTGATTTTTTTGGGTGTGTAGGCTGCCATTAACTTTATTATAATTTTTTTTTCTAAAAAGCAATTGATTAAACTTAATTTATATTTAGAAAGAAGATGTAAGATTCCTTTATTGATAGAAAGAATAATAAGTAAAAAATTCAAAGGACAAAATGAATAGTAATTTTATCAAAGAACTGAATTTCTAAATTATAAAAAAATGCATTCTCCTTTAAAAAAAAAAAAATTTGTTTTAAATGCTGCCTGTCATTGACAGCTTAGACAACGGATAATGTCATTAGCAGTCTAAAATGTGGGCGAAAAATATCTCTTTGAAAATATAATTGATCAGTGAAAAGGTATTAATTAACAAAGATTGCCAAACAATTTTCAATTTTTTATTATATAAGTTAAAATGAAAATAAGTCGAGGGTCTAATTTTCAATACTTTTAAAAATATTTGTATTATTATTCGACCATTTTACAGAATGTAAAAGAAAGTAAAAATGAAAAGATTATTTATCAAAAAATAAGGAATTTTGTCGACTTATATATATATGCAGTCAAATAAAAAAACACTCAATTCCTAGTGTTAATTTATTTGAAACGTTCTGATGAAATTTATTCACTCATTATCAGTCTTCAATTCGATTAGGAGAGAGATATAAAAATATCGTATATACATAGTTGTCGTCATATTAGTATATTCAACATATAATTTTAGGGGATGTGGAGGCAGAGGCAGCCAAAAATAAAATACTCTGAATGCTTTACCAATCAGCCGGAGACGTTTCGGTTTATTTGCTATAAACCATCCTCAGTCCTTTCTAAAATACATACATATAAATATAAACAGTTGTTAACTTACTTAAGAAAATTATATTATAATTGTTTACAATTAGTATATTTATGCTCAGAGTTGGTCGGGTGATAATTCATATACATTGTTTTAAAATCGAATATTATTGTCGACGTATGTATATAGAGAAATTTGAGCTTAGATGAATTTGATGGTTGTTCGTGTGAGTTTCAAATATATCTAAATTCTGAATTAACATTCGTCATCTTAAATAAGATTGACTAGGTCAATGTACAAAAAAATTTTTTCCTTTCTTTTTATTAATATAATAATTCTCATTTCCTTCACTGATTTATAAAAATAAATTAATTTCTAATAATTATATAATATTTAGTTATTTTTATCTTTGCCCTTGTTTATCAATTTTACATTTCCGTTATTGTTGAAATTTATTTAATTTTCATATTGTTATAAATGCTTATTATGTATAATAGAACAAATATCTATTTGATTTATGATTTTTGATTACCTTTTATTATCTCAACTCAAACTCGAGAAATTAGGGCGTCAAACGCTCTACTGAGCGTTTCGCTATCTCTATGAAAATTGACCGCAGAATCACCATAGGAGCGAATGTAACACATTTCTATTAAAAGTCTTTTTGTCGTAATTGGTTCTGTGGCTAGAATCCTAAAATTATCGAGATCAAATTTGTGAGTGTGCTCTACACAATGTGTAGACAAGCCTGTGTTATTGTTTTTATTTCTCACATCTCGTTCATGTTCAGACAATCGAATTCTAACTTTTCTACATGTCTGCCCAATGTAGTATGAACCAGGGGGGTCTGGACAATTTAAGCATTTTACTGCATAAACTACATTTTGACGACCAAGTGGTGGAATGGTGTCTTTATTATTGTACAGACATTGAAGATTGTTATTTGTTTTTGGTGCTAAAATTATATTATATATTTTGAATAGATTTTTTAATTTCTCTGTTGCAGTGGGCATGTATATGATTGAATGGTATGTGGGTGGAGATATTTTGGTCATATCTAAATTCAGTTGTCTTGTATTGTTTGTGTTGTTTTTATATTTATCTACCAATTTATTAATCAAAGAAACTGGAAATTTATTTTCTCGAGCCATTTTATAAAACAAGTTTATATTTTTATCTATATATTCTCTATCACACAACGTATAAATGCGCCTTAAGAAATAATCTATTGTATTTATTTTATACGTCATGGGTACATTTGAATAGTAGTTGGTTAATCTGTTGCTGGTTGTAGGTTTTTTATATACGTCAAATGACAGGGAATTATTATTATTTTTTATAATTGTTAGTTCCAGAAAATTAATTTTATTATCTACTTCCACCTCATGTGTGAATTTTATGTTTTCGTGAAAACTATTAAATGTTTCCAAAATACTTTCTAGTTCATCTGATTTTACACATGCGATGCTGTCATCGACATATTGCAGATAGAATAATAGATTTAAGGGCTTAACCTGTGTGTTATAAAATTTTTTAGTTATTATATCAGCTGCAATTGGGCTTAGTGACCCCCCCATTGGCAACCCTTTTACTTGCAAATATGTCTTATTGTTAAATTTTAAGTAGTTTCTAGTCAGACATAAATCCAAGGCTTCCTTAAATCTCGTTAAAGAAAAGTTGGTATATCTTTGTATATCTGCCCAATATTCATCTACGCATTCCATGACTAGATCTATCGCCACGGAAGGAAACAAATTTTTTATATCAAAAGATACTAGGATATGACCCTCAGGTACTATTATATCTTTTAATTTGTCTTTAGTATCTATGGAATTTTTTACTCTGAATGGGTCATCTGTAGTAATGTTTCGTAATATGTCACTAATGTATTTGGATAGTTTGGTGTTGGGATAATTAATAGTTGAAACTACTGGCCTATAAGGGTGGTTAGGTGCCTCACCTTTGTGAATCTTGATCAAGCCATACATTCTGGCACATTGAGAATTTCTATTGATAAGAGATTTTGCCGTATATTTGTCAAAAAGATTATCGTCTTTCTGACAAATGTCTATAAAATGGTTGACATCTTTTTCGAGCTTGCTAATAGGATCTTTGGATATTGGTTTGTATGTAGTTTCATCTAACAATATAGTGTTGATGTTGGAAATGTATGATTCTTTAGTGGTGACCACTGAAACCTTTGACTTGTCTGACTGTACAAATACGACATTTGGATGTTGTTTTTTAAATGTTATGGTTTTGTGTATGTCATGTATTATGGCTTTAGACAAATAATTATTATTTGTTTTATTGCCATATTTATAATTTAATAAAATATTTGCTGCTTTGTTTCTAATAATGCATTTTTCATTATCTTCCAGTTTAGATCTATTTAATATATATTCTACATCTGATATGCATTTAATCATATCCCCCAAAGCGTTTTTATTATTAGGAGGAAGATTAAATTTTGGTTCCAAACTAAGGGTATTTTGAACGAACTGCGGGAGTTGTATGTCAGTAAGATTGACGCATCTATTAGGTAAATTCAATGGCGTAATCAAATTATCCAATTTCCTCGTTATATTAATATTATATTTTTTATATAAATTGGTATTTTTCATCTGAAACCAATCTCTAAATATTTTGGTTTCAAATGAATTCAACACGGTACGAATCTTTGTGTCTAAACGCCCAGTATGGTGCTCTATTATGTTTAATTCTTTATAAGTATTGCGAATCTCGAGGTTGAGTAAAGATTTTTTAAATCTATATAACATGTTATGAGACCGGTTATTATGGGTCTTTACACACATATCTATGACGTGCTTCATATTAAAATTAATAAAATTAGGAATAATGCTGTAGTATTTGCATCTATTCAGAAAAAATAGTCTATTTTTAAGTTTTTGTTTCTTGTCTATATATTTGGATAACTCACGAACCGATATCTTAAAGTGTGTACCATATTTATTGATGAGATGTTTGATATTCATTGTAGCCCTCGTTGTAGATGTAGTACTACTCTACTCTACTCTATTCAACATATAACCTTGTATTTTTACTTTCTCTTACCTATGTATATATGTAATATATATATAGAGAGAAAGTATTGGATTCATGTCAAAAATCCGATGTCGAGATTTTGATGGATCTTCACGTTTTGAGGTCCCCTGAATCCAAAAAAGTGGTTTTGGCGACATGGTCTGTCTGTGTGTGGGTGGGTGTGTGGGTGTGTGGGTGGGTGGGTGTGTCTGTATTCAATTTTAAGCATGAAGGAATTGAGCTACGAGGTTGAAATTCTATATTTAAATTAAACACCCCCGGGACCGGAAAAATAAGCTTTTAATCAAAATCGGCCAAAGATTACTAGTACTTTACTGATGTACTTTTTCAGTATTTTTCGATTTTCTCAAAATTTGCTCCAACGATTTTTTTTAAAATTCAAAAATCAATTATTTTTTAGATGCTCTTTAAAATGTATATTCTCATTTTGCGATTGAAATCTTCTGAAGACCACTTTACTCTTGTGTTTCATAGGGAAGATAGGAGAAATGGTTGCCATGGTAACAAAATATAAATATTTTCCCATACTTATAAATTTTACATGTGAATTCAAATGTTCCGTACTGTCGGGAACTAAATATATGTCGACACAAAAATCTGGTGTGACAAGCACAGTACACAACTTTCGATTACCGAAGGTAAGAGAAAGTTGTGTGCTGTGCGCCAGTCACACCAGATTTTTTTAATTTAATGTACACTATCTAAAACAGTTTGTTAGTTTAAAGCAAGATATAGTCAGTTTTAAATATTAAATAAGAAAAAGTAAAAATTGAAACTTTAATAACATCATATATTTAATATTCATAGAATACCTAGTTAAATATGAAGCCAGTTACGGTATATACCGGTATATTTATATAAACTCAGTTCTCTCCCACTAGAATTTAACCGAAATGTATTCGATTATCTAACAAAATGCTTTAATTTTATATGTACTTATTGTATTGAGAGGGATGGCCGAGAAGCCCTACCCTAAATAAAAAAAAACCTTAAGCGTACAATTTGGTATATAAACGCGAGGGATTTTTATGGTCAAAAAAAATCCTTTGTACCGTGAACGCCACAATTAAGTCCCCGCCGGATAGCTAGAGTCTTAAGTATATGATATAGTGTATATGGTGTATAGTGAAATAATTTTAATGACCAAAAAGGTAAAATGTAAAATCTGGTACAGATGATTTTATTTCACCTTTTCAAACTTACAATTATTTCACCATTTACCATATTCTACATGTATATCATATAGTTAAGGCTCTAGCTAGCAGGTAGGGACTTAATTGTGGCGCTAACCAGCGATTAAATGGCATGATGTGAGAATTCGTTAGAAAAGAAAAAAAGTCGTTTAACAAAAAGAAAGTGTTTGAAGCTCACTCTACTCTTGTGTACTTCACAAAATATAGATATTTTTCTTTGTTTATAAGTTTTACATCTTGAATTTTAATGGATGTACAGTGAAGGACAATATTAAGTCCCACCCATGCGTTTTCTACTTGTGATTATTTCATTGTTGAAAAAAAAAATTATATGTTTTTTAATGGAAACTTTCATGGCTTAAAACTAGAAAATTTCCAATAAAGATTTGCATTTTCTTTTATAAAAAGAATGAAATAATCATCAGTAGAAAAAGCATGGGTGGGACCAGGGGCGTATATAAGGGAGGGGCGAGGCCCCCCCCTCCCGAAATTTACCAAATGCATATACATATATAGGAATATAGAGCCAATAATGGGTCTCTTTTTTGTGTCGACATATATTTAGGCTCCGACAGTACGGTACATTTGAATTCAAGATGTAAAATTTATAAGTATGGGAAAATATTTATATTTTGTTACCATGGAAACCATTTCTCCTATTTCCTATGGAGTGCAAAAGTAAAGTGGTCTTCAAAAGATTTCAATGGCAAAATGAGAATATACATTTTAAAGAGCATCTAAAAAAATAGTTGATTTATGGATTTTAAAAAAATCATTGGAGCGAATTTTGAGAAAATCGGAAAAAAAAATCTGGTGTGACTGGCGCACAGCACACAACTTTCTCTACCCTTCGGTAATCGAAAGTTGTGTACTGTGCTTGTCACACCAGATTTTTTGGGTCGACATGTATTTAGTTCCCGGCAGTAGGGAATATTTGAATTTAGATGTAAAATTTATAAGTATGGGAAAATATTTATATTTTGTTACCATGGCAACCATTTCTCCTATCCTTCCCTATGAAATACAAGAGTAAAGAGGTCTTCAGAAGATTTCAATCGCAAAATGAGAATATACATTTTAAAGAGCATCTAAAAAATAATTGATTTTTGAATTTTAAAAAAATCGTTGGAGCAAATTTTGAGAAAATCGAAAAAAACTGAAAAAGTACATCAGTAAAGTACTAGTACTCTTTGGCCGATTTTGATTAAAAGCTTATTTTTCCGGTCCCGGGGGTGTTTAACTTAAATATAAAATTTCAACCTCGTAGCTCAATTCCTTCATGCTTAAAATTGAACACACACCCACACACCCACCCACCCACCCACAGACAGACCATGTCGCGAAAACCACTTTTTTGGATTCAGGGATCCTCAAAACGTGAAGATCCATCAAAATCTCGACATCGAATTTTTGACATGAATCCAATACTTTCTCTCTATATATATATTACATACTAGACGCAAAGCCCCGCCTTCGGCGGGGCTTTCCGTCTAGCCGGGGCTGCGCCCCCTGGACCCCCTTGCTCGCCTACTTATATACATACCGGTACATACAAACATTTTTCCCAATTCATTTTTATAATATATAGATTATTTTAACGGTTAATTACTCATTAACTTATTGTTATTTGTGAAACAAAACCTGTCCGGGACTCTCACAAACATACACAGAAAATTTCATCATAATTGGTTCAGTCGTTTAGGAGGAGTTCAGTCACATACACACGTACAGAAGAATTATATATATAAAGATATACATAGGTAAGAGAAAGTAAAAAAACTGGAAAAATTACATCAGTAAAGGACTATTACTCTTTGGCTAATTTTGTTCAAAAGCTTCATGTCTCGTTCCAGGGAGGGCCTTATTTAAATATAAATTTTCTACGGATTCCAAGGATATAGATGATTCCTTAAGTTATCAATGAGCGCCCACGCTTTTATCTTAAGTCTATAAATATTCAACAATTTTAACAATTAAATTAAATTATTTCTCTCTTTTTAGTTCAATTTAAATAAAAGCATTTTTTTTTAAGTTTTGTTATTATTTCTTCTTAAAAACGTTTGAGTTGACTATACTGTAAAAAAAAATATTTAGTTCGGTTTATTGAAACTCTCCGAGTCAAAGAACTTTGAGAATGGGCTTGAATTAAAAACGAGAAATGAGTGGGGAAGGACTCAAAAGGTAGAGACAAGAATCAACAACGAGAAGCTAAATTTCGAGAGCAACTGCCACTTGAGGATTGGCCTTCCGTGAAAATTTTCTAATTATTTTTTTTTTTTTATATTTTTTCAATTTTATTTATTTTGCTCTTCTGGGGAGACATTCTCAAAGTTTTTTCGTCTCCTGGGACAAGCATAATTTTATATTTATGCAGTGTAATTTTTTAATGAACACATTTTCTTTATTTTCATTAAGTAGAGATTTTGGACATTAAAACCGGAGTTTATTTTATTATCAGACGACCAATAGATTCCAATGGCCCATTGCAAGTATACCGGGTGGGCCAATAGTGCGTGGACGGAAGATTGTGGGCTTATTAACGGACATTTTTAAAATTTGTTGATCGCACATAATGTGGGGCTTTTAGGGCTACAAATTAAAAATATTTTTGATCCATTTGAAAAAATGAAGTTATCCATGGTTGAAATTTTCCAAATTGGCATAGCCATATCTCCCAACACAAGAATAATTCAGGATTACCCGTCTGGCCTACATTAGTACATTTCATGCTTAGTAACCTCTCAAAGGAACAGTCCCCTAAGTTGTATGGTTCGCTCGATATTCAATTTTTTTCAGACAGCAGTTTTTTCACTAAAGCCCGATTTGCGGCTAAACGGTTTGTTTTAGAATACATTGCATGACATAAAGTCATACTAAAATTGGCTGTAGAATCCAAATATGCAATAATATACAGGGCGTTCCATTTAAAAAAACATAACTTTGATCTGGACCACCCTGTATATGAGGTGCAATTGGATCAAAAATATTTTTAATTTGTAGCCCTAAAAGCCCCACATTATGTGCGATCAACAAATTTTAAAAATGTCCGTTAATAAGCCCACAATCTTCCGTCCACGCACTATTGGCCCACCCGGTATAGAGGTTTCGATTGGAGACAATAGCCGTATTATCAAACTATTTTAAACCTTTAATGGGAAGGTTTAAACCTTAAAAAACCTTTAAAAAATTTTTTAAAGCCTTTTTGGCATCCTAGGTCATATAGTCTTTGAACGATACTAATTATATGTTAATGACGAAATATGTGATCTAGGCACATTTTTGCGATCTAGATACATTTATTTAAACCACTTGGTATCGCTTCTAGGCTATTAATATTGTTATTTGTCAACATTTCTAACCTCTCAAAGGGGGAAAGAAGGTAATTAGAGAGTTATAACTTTAATAAAAGAGACGTGAAAAAAATTTTCTTTTTCGGATGAATGAAAAAAAAGATTCAAAAATTCTAAGATATAAAAATTTCAAAAGTAACAACACAAAAAATATTGGAGATGCAGAAAGGGAGTGTCGTATCACTTTTGCCCAGAATCGGGATAAAATCATAAAAAAATCATGTCCCAATAAAATCAAATATAGATACTATAGACCCTATACTGTACATTAGAGTGGAGCGAAAAAGTATGATTTTTCACTTTTTTTTTAAATCGATTAGAGGGGGCGCAGTCACTTTGAGCTAGCTCTAACTCTAATGAAAAATATTAAATATTTAGAAAAATATTCTCAAGAAAATTTTTCCCTTTGAGGGAGTCGGGGCCCCGGAAGTTTACCGCCCCATGCTCCGCTTTGCCGTCTCGCTGCACACCCATCAACCTTTATTTAAAATGGCTACTGACACTCTAATATTAAGACCAACATTAATACTTGGCTCAGCTCACAAAATTATCATTTGTAAATTTAAAATATTCTATAAAAATCAAAGAACCTATATTATGCAGTAAATATAATAAATAATTTTTTAATGGACCCTCCCCTCCAGTTAACCACAAGTTTAACAACTCTCCTTTATGTTTATTAAAGCTTTTGTGGTTTGAAATATTATTATTAGGAGCATTTTTAATTATAGACCACATTTTTGTATTAAATATTTATTAAAAATATATAAATACTGTACAACGTTTCAAATGCTTATTCTGCAGCCGTTATCAAGCACTGTGCACTTGCTCCGATTCAAGTAAACTAACTGTCATGTCCGTTGCTTGCCTCTTACGCCGCTGACGTCGCTGAATATAAAGAGGCAAGCAACGGACATGACAGTCAGTTCACTTGAGTCGGAGCAAGTTCACAGTGCTTGATAACGGCTGCAGAATAAGCAGTTGAAACGTTGTACAGTATTTATATATTTTTAATAAATATTTAATACAAAAATGTGGTCTATAATTAAAAATTCTAATAATAACTCTCCTTTAATATAGTATAGGCCTATTAAATATTAGAATTTAAAGAGAAATGTGGGAAGACATTAGCTTCTCGCACCGGAGTCCCGGGTTCGCTTCCCATCCCAAGCGAGAAAAATTTATTTCATTTGATTTGACTACAAATCATTTGAAATAAATAGGGATGGGGTCTAAATGGCCTTAGATGCCGAGAGGGACCTTAAAAAAAAAAAAAAAAAAAAAGAGAAATGAAACGAAATTTCTTTTTTATATTTAAAAAAGCCAACGGACTAAATAAATAGAGAATGTTGTTTTGAAAATAAATAATTCTACGTTATAGAGTGAAGAGTAAACGGACGCCAGAGGGGGACATGAGAATAAAGGTAGTTTTTTTTTGTGGATTCGTTTCAAATGTTTTTTTAAGTCATTTCTTTCTATTTTATAATACACAAAGCTAACTGAGGCCACTTCTGCCGCTTGTATGAGAAGAATAGGTCTCGCTTCACGTTTCTAGGGTCAATTCCGGCAAGTAGGACCACATTTGCTCATTAGGTAAAGTTTTCTGAAGTTCTTCTCTTCTTTATCCTTTTTCATCATTTCTTTATTTAGAGATAATATAATTTATAAAAAATAATTTCGAAGTTTTATCTTGTGCGTAAATTGAGACGTAAAGACGTTTCGAAATAGTTAAAATTTTTTGTTATATTAATGTCCAAAGTTAGTGAAGAAAGTGATTTATATAACACCTATACGGTATATGGGGGCGATAATGACCGGGTGATTTACTCACTAGTACAATGAAAGAAACTATAATAAATGAAATAAAATCGCATAGACCTTTCGAAATACGAAGTAGTAATATTAAAAAGTGTTAGTTGATAAATGATAAATACACAATATTTTTCTACACTGTAAAAAAAAATTTTAATTTTAGAATGTTTTAGTATAGTAAATTTACAAATTTTTCTTGTAAATGATAAATACCATACATTTGTATACTAAATTTACAAATCTATGCATTCAAAAAATTTTTACAACCAAAAAACATTTTAAAATTACAATTCTCTTGGAAAATTAGAGTAAATATTGTAATTTTACCATTCGATTTCTAATTTTACAATACAACGGCATTGTAATTTTAGAACACGGTTTGTAATTTTAGAAAAGGGTTTGTAATTTTACAAAAAGGTTTCTAATTTTACAATACAACGGCATTGTAATTTTAGAACACGGCTTGTAATTTTAGAAAAGGGTTTGTAATTTTACAAAAAGGTTTCTAATTTTACAATACAAGGGTTTTGTAATTTTCCTTTTAAGGCTGTCTGAGACGGCCAACATGGCCGACTTTGTTTCGACTGATTTTTAGCTTTCTTAATAAAGACATTTTTGGCACTATAAGGATTTATTTAAGTTATAATAATACAAAAAATAATAATATTATGATAACTTTAAGTTTATTTTTTATTTTATTATTTAGTAAAAATAGTTTACAATGAGGTCATACTTGAATGCCAAATAGCAGAGATAGATCATTAGTTAACAGGTGATTCGATGGTCAAATGGACTAGGCAGCAAGGCTTCTACAAAAAAGGTCAGTGTTCAAACCCTGGAGGAATTTGTCATTAAATAAAAATATTTATTTCACTCCATTCAGGTAGAGACGCCCCCTAAAGGTCAATAACCTATGGGTCCAGTCGTAAATTTCTTTTTTCTTTTTTCTAAATATTAGTAAAATTACAAACATTTGGATTGTAAAATTGCTAAATATTTGTAAAATTACCACACATTTGGACTCGAAAATTGCTAAATATTAGTAAAATTACCACACATTTGTAAACGATTTTTGCAAAGAGTTTTGTAAAAATATAATTCAACTGTATAGTAAATTTAGTATCTATTGGTCTTGGAAATTTGCTTACAACAAAAAAATTGTAAAATCATCGAAATTTTTTTTTACAGTGTATATTAACCGCAAAAGGCCAAAATTATTAAGATTAAAATATTTCAATAATACTAGAATGAGGATCTGTAAAATCATGTAATCATTTCATCATGATTTTAATAATTAACTCTTTGAATTTATCAAAGATTTATATAGTAGCATATATTTAATTTAAAATTAAATAAAAATTTATTGAGTTACTCACCAAATTTAGGATTTCTGGATTTGAAACTGACTAGCACTTGGACCATGGTATTTCTATACATGCACGTTTGTCCGAGCCGGCTACTCAGTCAACTCTTCCTGACGAGCATTCAAAAGTAATTCAGGAATATTAGGTCCCGGAACCTGTAAGAACAAGTACCAAACATGTAGAAAAGTACAATATATCTATATATATAGTCTGTGTGAGAAATGTATGTGTGTGTGTGTGTGTGTGTGTGTGTGTGATGATCACAAAGGGATTATTATTATTATTTTTCCATTTTTAACAAAACAAATATTTAAAAATATTTTATTTTTTAATAATTGATTATCTAACTGAATAAATAAAAAAGATTTAATTTACTTCTATTTTCTCTATGAATACCTATAAAAGAAAAATCTGGTGTGACTGGCGCACAGCACACAACTTTCTCTACCCTTCGGTAATCGAAAGTTGTGTACTGTGCTTGTCACACCAGATTTTTTGGGTCGACATGTATTTAGTTCCCGGCAGTAGGGAATATTTGAATTCAGATGTAAAATTTATAAGTATGGGAAAATATTTATATTTTGTTACCATGGCAACCATTTCTCCTATCTCTCCTATGAAGCACAAGAGTAAAGTGTGCTTCAAACAATTTTGAGAGCAAAACGAGAATATACATTTGAAAGAGAATCTAAAAAATAATGGATTTTTGAATTTTAATCAAAATCGTTAGAGCGAATTTTGAGAAAATCGAAAAAAACTGAAAAAGTACATCAGTAAAGTACTAGTGCTCTTTGGCCGATTTTGATTAAAAGCTTATTTTTCCGGTCCCGGGAGGTATTTAACTTAAATATAAAATTTCAACCTCCTAGCTCAATTCCTTCATGCTTAAAATTGAACACAGACACACACACAGACACACCCACCCACCCACCCACAGACAGACCATGTCGCGAAAACCACTTTTTTGGATTCAGGGGACCTCAAAACGTGAAGATCCATCAAAATCTCGACATCGAATTTTTGACATGAATCCAATACTTTCTCTCTATATATATATTACATATAGTAGGGGAGCCCAGAGTGCTAAATGTGTTTTTGCTCGAGCGCTTTGAAGACCTATTGGATCGCGAAGATTATATGCTAATAAACAAAAAGTTTATCTGATGTAAAGCTGTTTAGTTTAACAATATATTCAAAATGTAATACAATGAATTATAAAAAGATTATAACTGACAATCATTGACGCGAAAATTATAAATAAATAAATATATTTATATAGGCGCGCAATTCTGACCGCCATAGCGAAAGACCCTCAACGGACGAGAAGTTGTGGCATGACGTCATTGTCTCGGGTGCCCGCGTCCGCCCTCCGCGCAACCCAAAGTCTACCTTAAGACGTAGAGGAAGAGTGAGAAAAAGCAAAGGAAGAGAGGCGTCGAGCGGAAAATTCATTATTCTCAATAGTTGTACATACTACACTCTTGGGATAATTTTTGATGCTTCGGCTTACGAAAATCGGCAGATTATGCTATTTCTATAAATTTTAAACTATTTTCTTTGAAATAAAAAAAACTACATTTGCGCTCGAACATTTCAAGTTATCGATTTTTTTTTGTAGATTGGTGATTCGCTCAAATTTTTAGGTCAGGCTCAATTCGTCAGATTATTGAAGGGATTATGTTTTCTGCATGTACACTGTAAAAAAAATTTCGATGATTTTACAATTTTTTTGTTGTAAGCAAATTTCCAAGACCAATAGATAGAGGTAAAGGTGGTAATATGAGCCCTGTAGGTATTATGAGCCCCCAATATATCTCGTCATAGAGTTCACACAATCTAATAGGGATTGATGGAAACACTGTGTTCCGTTCTTTTTTAGGCCTCTAGAGAGCTTTGGTTCAGTTGTTGATGATAGATGGTGGATAAATCAGGTGTTTGTGTTTTCTTCTACTAAAAAACTTTGAAAGGTACCTATTTAGCCCTTAATTATGATTATTATTCGATTGCATTTACTCTAATAGGCTACGCTATCTAATAGAGTAGGTTTTAAGCTTTGATTTAATGTAGGTGATAATTAATTTAGACAGTAACAAAGATAGAATATGCTTTAAGGAAATTCAATATGGCTATGTCGGTAATGTGAGCCCCCTTCTGTGCCTGGTATATGAGCCCCAATTTTTGATGGTCCGTCAATACCGTAGAGTCCGTTTTGGAAATGCCAGTGGGAGTTGATAATCCCGGAGATGAGCATGCGCCCTGTATGTTTTGTGAAGGACTTTACTCTGCCAATTATCAAGGAGAACTGTGGATACAGTGCCTGATATGTGAAATGTGGGCGCACAATGACTGTGCTGGGACTGAAAAAGATGTTTATATTTGCGACTTTTGCAGATCATAAAATATTTTCTGTTTTCCAACTTATTTACACTAATATAGTTTTGTAATTAACAAAATACAATTTTGATAAAGGATATTTGTATTACTAACCGCTTTTTAACACTCTTTTTCATGTATTTACTCTAGGGGCTCATAATACCAGCACAGAAAATTTTTTCAACAAAACGAACTTTTTTGATTTTTTGTTATTATTTCACTTTATGTGTATTTAATCGACTGCATACTTTTTAAATATATTCATCAATTGTTATAGTTGAAGTTCAACACAAATAATTCAGCAAAAATTATTTAAAAAAATTTATTATAACAAAAAAGAAACTAGGGGCTCATAATACCACCTTTACCTCTACTAAATTTACTATACAGTTGAATTATATTTTTACAAAACTCTTTGCAAAAATCGTTTACAAATGTGTGGTAATTTTACTAATTTTTAGCAATTTTCGAGTCCAAATGTGTGGTAATTTTACAAGTATTTAGCAATTTTACAATCCAAATGTTTGTAATTTTACTAATATTTAGAAAAAAGAAAAACAAATTTACGACTGGACCCATAGGTTATTGACCTTTAGGGGACGTCTCTACCTGAATGGAGTGAAATAAATATTTTTATTTAATGAAAAATTCCTCCAGGATTTGAACACTGACCTTTTTTGTAGAAGCCTTGCTGCCTAGTCCATTTGACCATCGAATCACCTGTTAACTAATGATCTATCTCTGCTATTTGGCATTCAAGTATGACCTCATTGTAAACTATTTTTACTAAATAATAAAATAAAAAATAAACTTAAAGTTATCATAATATTATTATTTTTTGTATTATTATAACTTAAATAAATCCTTATAGTGCCAAAAATGTCTTTATTAAGAAAGCTAAAAAGCAGTCGAAACAAAGTCGGCCATGTTGGCAGCCTTAAAAAGAAAATTACTATACCCTTGTATTGTAAAATTAGAAACCTTTTTGTAAAATTACAAACCCTTTTCTAAAATTACAAACCGTGTTCTAAAATTACAATGCCGTTGTATTGTAAAATTAGAAATCGTATGGTAAAATTACAATATTTACTCTAATTTTCCAAGAGAATTGTAATTTTAAAATATTTTTTGGTTGTAAAAATTTTTTGAATGCATAGATTTGTAAATTTAGTATACAAATGTATGGTAGTTATCATTTACAAGGAAAATTTGTAAATTTACTATACTAAAACATACTAAAATTAAAATTTTTTTTTACAGTGTAATTAACTTATTTTGTTTAAATCTGACGCGCTCGAGTTTTTTTGAGGATCGATTTTTTTTACTAATCTGATCGACTGCCCTAGACGTTCGACACTATATTGAGGGACCATACTTGGTAAAAGTACTTAACATACTACAAAGATTCTCCCCTCATATTAATCTGCCGAGCTCGAGTCACTTACGAAATCCCCTCTTGGGCTCCCCTACTAATATATACATAGGTAAGAGAAAGTAAAAATAAATAGGCAAAACTTTTCTGTTCTTCTTAACCATTCTATATAGTTTCAAAACCAGTGTTTCCCAACCTTTTGAAGTCCACGGCACCCCAAAGGTGCTTTAAGAATAACATTACACTCTAGGGGCACCCTTCCTTTTTGCAGCGGCCCTCCGGGAAATCTTTTCCCCCTCCACAAAATTTTTTTCGCCTTCCGCAAAATTTTTTTCTCTGCGCAAAATTTTTCCCCCCCCTTGCATGGAAAACATTTCACCTTTTTACTTTCTCGTATAGAGAAAGTTATGTAATCGTAAAAAAATTCGACTTCGAGATTTTGATGTTTCTTCACGTTTTAGACCTCCCTGAGTCCAAAAAAAACATTTTTGGCCTTATGTCTGTGTGTGTGTGTGTGAACACGATTGCTTAAAAACCAAAGCAGCTAGATCGATGAAATTTGGTATATCCTCCTTACACTAAAATTGTAGATTTCTATCAACTTTTGGAGTAAATACGTCACTTGGAAGTAGTACTTTACTTAACAAGTTTTTTCAGAAATTTTGAAATTTTCAATTTTGTTGTTATATTATGATAAAATACTCTATTTTAAAAAGTTTTTATTCTTTGACATTTTTACGAAAACTGAATAGTTTTTGAAATAATCAAAGAAGAAATAGAAAATATTCGTTAATTTTGATAAAAAATCAAAACAAAATCATACAGGTGTCATTAAAAAAAGGGTAAATATAAACAAATTCATTTGTTTCACAAATTCATTTGTTTATATTTACCCTTTTTTTAATGACACCTGTATGATTTTGTTTTGATTTTTTATCAAAATTAACGAATATTTTCTATTTCTTCTGTGATTATTTCAAAAACTATTCAGTTTTCGTAAAAATGTCAAAGAATAAAAACTTTTTAAAATAGAGTATTTTATCATAATATAACAAAAAAATTGAAAATTTCAAAATTTCTGAAAAAACTTTTTAAGTAAAGTACTACTTCCAAGTGACGTATTTACTCCAAAAGTTGATAGAAATCTACAATTTTAGTGTAAAGAGCATATACCAAATTTCATCGATCTAGCTGCTTTGGTTTTTAAGCAATCGTGTTCACACACACACACACAGACATAATGCCAAAAATGGTTTTTTTGGACTCAGGGAGGTCTAAAACGTGGAGAAACATCAAAATCTCGAAGTCGAATTTTTTTACGATTACATAACTTTCTCTATACGAGAAAGTAAAAAGCCGAAGATTTTAGGAAAGAGGGGTTGCGCGAGGGGCTCCAAAAGCTTGATTCGCCTTGGGCGGAGGCAATCGCCCCCCTTCACCCCCACCTGGATACGCTACTGTGTGTGAATATGTGTGTGTTAGTGTGAATGAGAAAAAGTGTGAATTTTTTTTATTCTAAAAAAAAAAAAAATTCAATATCATGGACTATACTATTAAAAATAAGAAAAAGATTATTACTTTTTCATAAAGATGCACCATAGTAAGTTGGCAAAATTCATTTGAAGAAATCCATTCAGGTGTTGGCTTCTGCTATCGCTCGCTTACTGTATAAACAAAAAAATCTCAAAATGTTAAATGAAAAACTCATATTCAAAATTAATTCTCTTTTGATAAATTAATTATGAATACAAGTTGACATCCTCCGCTGAAAAATAAAATGGGAAACTTTTTTTTTAATAGTTTATACATAGTTTTTACATAAAAAATATTATTTTAAATACACAACACAAATTCACACATTTAAGCTTCTTTTGAAGAGGTTGAGGCGTGGAGGCGTCTTCTTCATCAAGTATTGCCTTTGTTGATCTTCATAGAGTATGTATGCCTTTGTTAGTATGTATTCTTGGTCTTCATAGTCAGGGCCGTTCCTGGCGGACGTGCACTCCGTGCCAGCACGGAGGCCCCAGCTTTTTGAGGCTGAGAGGCCGCTGACTTTTTGGGGCCTCGAACTTTTAGAAGCCGCATTCTTTTAGAGGCCGATGACTTTTCGAGGCTGCTTGCTTTAAGAAGCACCTGGCTTTAAGAGGCCGCAGGGTTTTAGAGTCCTTAGGCTTTAAGAGGCCGCGGTCTTTTCAGGTCCGCTGACTTTTTGGGACCTTGGGCTTTTCGAGGCTGCGTGCTTTAAGATACCAGTAGCTTTAAAAGGCCGCGAGTTTTAGAGGCCGTTTGTTGGCTTTAAGAGGCCGCTGACTTTTTGGGGCCGCAGGCTTTATTTATTATTTATTTTCCACCCTAAAGCTAGCTGTCAACCATTTACAGGAGAGTTTACAATGATTCAGTTGTATAATTAACATGCACTAGGTCATGAGGCAGGCTTGTTTGTATAGATCTGATTCAATGATGTAGGCGGTCTGAAGAAATGGTCTTCGACTCACATTTATTAAGCCCGTAATATTTATTATATTTTATAATAAAACAAGCTAAGTTTAATAATATCTCCTGCTGAGAATCATAGTGGTGGAAGTCCGAAATTCAACAATTGGAGAAAAGGCGTTTGAAAGTTTAATAAATCCCCATTGATTTATCTATGCATTTAAATAGGGCCACAAATGAATAGGACAGAATCAATAGAAAAGGATGGAAATATATTTTCGCCACTTTGGCACTCAAAATAGACGTTTTATCAACGTTTGGTAGGCTTAACTCAAAAATTGAATTTACCGACTTTCGCCACTATGATTCTCAGTAGGCGATATATTTCACGTCTCAGGATAGCTAAAAATGCAGTTTTCACTGCCTAATTTTCAAAAATTTTTCCATGCCCCTCCAGACCCCTCGGAAGTTGTCTGTCCGAATCTAACCTTAATAAATTATGGGAAACCTACCCATGGGGGAGGCAGAGGAGAACAAACTCAAATCATATTTACATATATTTATTTAAAAAATAATTATTATATGAGGGGGTGTCAAAAAATAACAGGAATTATTTTTTACTAGAAAATTCCGCTTACTTTTATTCAAATTCCAGTACAGAACTTCAAAGTAAACTCCCGCGTACAAAATACAACGATTTCAGCGTTCAGTCCACTGTTCAAAACACTCCCTGAGGCCCTTTTTCATAGTCTATTAAGTACACCAGAAATGTTGTTGTTTAGCTCTCGATCACTCTGAAAATGACGACCCCGTAGCTATTTTTTCCACTCAAAGAAATAGGTGCAAGTGACAGGGCCAAGGTGCGGTGAATAAGGATGGATGTGGTATCACCTCAATGCCTAATTCAGTGATTGTTTCTTGAGTCCTGATGGCGCGATGTGCCGGTGCATTATCGTGGGGAAGAATCCATTTGAACAAGATTGTTCTTCCTGGTCTTTTTGTTGCAATTTTCCTTTTTAATGGCCCTTCAAAACTTCACAATAGTAATTTGCAGTAACAGTACTTTGCTTATCCACCACGTGATCGAGAGCTAAACAAGAACATTTCTGGTGTACTTAACAGATTATCAAAAAAGGGCTTCAGGGAACAGTGGGCTGAACTCTGGAATCGATGTAATTTGTCCGAGGGAGATTATTACTTTGAAGGTCTGTAAATGATGTAAAGGAATTTGAATAAAAGTAAGCAGAATTTTCTAGTAAAAAAATAATTCCGGTTATTTTTTTACGCCCCCTCCTATGTTCTATAAAATATTAATTTTTATTTAAAAAAATCAATTTTAATGTTTTTTTTTGTGTATTATGGAAAAAGTAAATTTTTTGGCCCTCGGGGCATGGTGTAGAGGTTAGCGTGCTAACCTCGTATACCGGGTTCGGACCCCAGGCAGTCCGATGATTTTATTTAAGCCATTTGGATACCAAATGGCTTAAATAAGAATGCCTGGACCCTAAATAATATATATTCATAACGGTTATCGTCAAAGTCTTAAATGGCCTAAGTTGCCGAAAAGACTGTATGAATGTGTGTGTGTGAATGGGAGAGTGAATGAGAAAAAAGTGTGAATGTTTTTATTCATAAAAAAAAAAAAATTTGCCTTAAATTATAAATAGAATTATCTCACTTAAAAAAGTATCAAAAGATGAATAAATTGACTAGCCTCAAACTATGGCTCAGAGGTAGAGCATTGGATTATGATTCCAAAGAGGGTTCGCATACCGTCTCATACGACAAAAATTTATTTCAATTAGATTGGCTACCAATCCAACTGAAATAAATAGAGACTGGGTCTAAAATGGCCTTAAAAGAAATTAAAATGTGGATACTTAAATTGCCACAGTCTAATCCAGTCAGTCAAAGAACAGTTTTAGTTAAATTGTTATATACAATATTATTTAATTTTACTTTTTTGCGTTTTGTTTTTCGCCCTCCTGGACCTCTCCGCCCAAATTGGGACTCTCGCCTTTTCTTAATTATAAGAAGATATGCCCCGTCCTTGGGCGAGGCTTCGTGTCT
>JAKCPI010007355.1:0-50535 GCA_023213315.1 Euborellia annulipes | reverse complement strand
AAAGAATAAACTCACTTGGATTGTTTCGTCATTAATTAGATTTATATATCTCTTCGGAATAATTATCATTGCGTCTTGATTTTAAATTTTATCTTTTTATTATTTCCATATTAAAAATAATAAATGAAAGAGAAAAAAAAACAATAGCAAAAAAATGTCATTTAATTTCAAAGATGGCGGCTATATATAAGCTAGATCTCTTGCAAATCTGCCTTTTAACCTAAAAAATTAAATATTTAAATTTTTATTTATTAATAGAAAGAATAAGATTTTAATTATTTTCAATAGATATTATAATAATTGTTTTAATTAACAACGTAATAATAATAATAAATAAATAAAAATAGCGTCAGATTTCAAAAGATGTTGACAGATTTATTAATAATTCTCTTGGTGGTCCATTCAGTGATGCTAATGATGATGTCTGTCAACTGGCCTTAAATTTTAATCCTCTTTAATTCAGCTTCCTCTTTTTTTTTTTTTTTTTTGAGAGAAAGATTAACAACTATATTAAAAAAAGAAAAAACTGTTGTGACCACCATGAATAAAAATTTTATAAAATTTTTCTAATGGGATCTTTAAGGACAAATGTTGTTGTTGTTGTTGTGTTATCAAACGATCCATCAAAAAATCCGGTTAAAGCTTTCAGTGTTGTGTTGATATTAATATGGCATTATATTTTTTTTTTCTAAAAGCAAACGTGACTGGGTCATTATGCTGCGACACATCGCCGTCGTCGTGACCGGGGCCTGTCAACAACTTTTAGGAAAAAAAAATAAAAAAATTAGCCAAAAACTATGACCGCCATTTCCTTGAAGTGTTTCTCTCTCTCTTATCGGTCAATGTCACGCAAAGGGGAGGGAGGGTAATTTTAAACATGCATTTAGGAGGAGAATCAAGTGAACAACGATTGAAATTTACGTCATTTCTTTTTTAATTAAGGTTTTTCAGACAGTACCCAGTAAGTCATAATAGAATCTAAATATTTTTTAAATAAATGGATAATTTTAATAATTAGGCCTATAATAATTTTAATAATTAATAATTTTTAAATAAATGAAAAATTTGAATGCCTAATTAATTAATTAATTCATTATTGTAATTTAGTCGTGAATAGGGCTGTGCAAAATAATCGATTATTTTCTTAAAAAATAGTCGATTAAAAAAAATCGATTATTTTTCACAATCGATTATAGAGAAAAAAAAATCGATTATTTTTGGGGAAAATGGGTTTGAAAAGATCATATGAGACTTGTAGGGCCTACCAAAAAAAAAAAGTCAAAATACTTTGACGGAAGGGGAAAAAATTTTCCGCAGAATGAAAAAATAACGTTTTTCAAAAAAGGGGCGGAAAAATTTCGAAAAAGATTTCCACACGGCAAGGGAAAACGATTTTCCACAGTGCGGAAAAAATTCGCTTTCCTAAAAAAAAAAAAAATTTTCTTACGGTAGGGGAAAAAATTTTGCTAGAGAAAAAAAAGGTATAATCGATTATTTTTTTTTTCATAATCAAACACCCCTAGTCCCTCCCCGAAAAATAATTATATACACTTCCTTGCGATGCTTGCCACTTTTACCAGGGGTCGGGTCGCATCCGGGACAAAAATTCGAATTCGCTACCAATCAATATAAATAAATAGGGACGGGATCTAGATGGCCTCAGATGCCGAAAGTGTTTAAAAAAAAAATATCTAATGTTGCGGGGCCCCTAAAAAGCTTGGGGCCCATAGACCGAATGTCTATTCTGCCTGGCTGTGTGTATGAAAGAATTGAGCTATGAGTCTGACATTTTATATTAAAGTTAGACACACCCTGAAACGTGAAAATAAGCTTTTAATCAAAATCGGCCAAAAGGTACTAGTACTTTACTGTTTTTTTTTTTTTTCGATTTTCTCAAAATTTGCTTCAACAATTTTGATTAAATTCAAAAATCAATTATTTTTTGCATGCTCTTTAAAATGTATATTCTCATTTTGCCCTTGTATTTGTTTGAGCACACTTTACTCTTGTACTTCATAAGAAACACAGATCAAACACAATCAAGATTGGACAGTTCCAGGTTAAAAATTGTTTCTAAGTTTAGGGGCATCTATACTCTTGTCATGGAACTAAAAGTAAGCAGGGGGAAAAAACTTACCCCCCCCTTAGAGATTTGAACTCGAGCTTGTTGCAATTCACATGTTTTGATACTGACTACCACTTAACTAAGTTTATAAAAGTTAATTCATTTATATCCAGATTTTAACCACTTAATGTATTTCTTATTAAACTCATGAAAAAAATGTTATTTTGTTGGCGAATGGAACGAACTCTACAGGATAAATTTTGAGCTAGCCTAGTATTGCAATCTACCCATGTGTCATATAACTAGGAAACTTATAAACATTCTTCCCATAGAGCTGTCCCCCCATGATAAGAAAGATAGGAGAAATGGTTGCCATGGTAACAAAATATAAATATTTTGCTATAAATTTTACATCTTGAATTCTAATGGGTCGTTTTGATAACTTACCTACCCCAACATTAAAATAGCCTCCCCTATGGGGAAATACATGGTGTGTGTCCTTCAGCATTAAAATAGCTGAAGGACAAACACCATGTATTTCCCCACCTAGGGACTATTTTAATGTTGGGGTAGGTAAGTTATCAAAACGACCCATATATCGACGGAAATTAAACATATCTCTACACAAAAAATCTGGAGAGACAAGCACAGAACACAACTTTTGATTACGGGGCTGTGCGCCAGTCACACCAGATTTTACATAATTAAATTTGACTTTTAAAAGGAATTCAAAGAGTATAAATTCCCTATAGAAAGAAACCCCCCACCCCCACTAACCTTGCATTAAAAGTTTACATGTGTTAGAAAAAAAAAAAAAAAAATTAGAAATGTAATCATTTGGATCGATTAATAGCAAATTGATGACGTCTCTCTTATCAGCATCTAGAGCAACCTCTAATGCTTTCATTCATTTTCGATATACGAGTATATATATATATAAAAAAAAAAAGAAAAAAAATCAAATTTAATCTTTAAGGGGGGGGGGTGAGGAGGGGGGGGGGGGGGACATAAAAAGTAAATCATAAAGTTGTTGGTAGTTGAAAATAATTCGAAATCGAATAAATAAATAAATAAGAAAATCAAAATGATAAAATATCATGCGATACCTTTATTTTTTTTTTTCTATTTCTTTCTCCATTTCCCATATATACCCTATATATAGGATTTTATTACCAATGAAAATAACTCTAATATCAAAAGTGGATAGAAAACCAAATTGAACAACAACAACAACAACAATAGAATAAGAGCCTACTTGAATTGTATTTATAATAATAAAACAAAGAATTCACTGTAAAAAAATCTGGTGTGATTGGTCGCACAGCACACAAAATTTCTCTTACCTTCGGTAATCGAAAGTTGTGTTCTGTGCTTGTCACACCAGATTTTTGTGTCGACATATATTTAGTTTCCGACCGATATATTAGAATTCAAGATGTAAAATTTATAAGTATGGGAAAATATTTATATTTTGTTCCCATGGCAACCATTTCTCGTATCTTTTCTATGAAGTACAAGAGTAAAGTGGTCTTCAGAAGATTTCAATAGCAAAATGAGAATATACATTTTTAAAGAGCATCTAAAAAATAATTGATTTTTGAATTTTAAACAAAATCGATGGAGCAAATTTTGAGAAAATCGAAAAAAAAAAATTGTGAATGGTTTATGAAACTGATGCAGAAGTGAAACTTTTCGGATCGTAGGCGTTTAACTGAAAATTTTCAGAAAATTATTCAATTAGTGTATTAAAATCGCGTTTTTAATCTTAATATGGAAAATGATGAATAACGGACCCACCGCTATTATAAATATATATATATATTTAAGATTTGAATCATTTTAAATTATTTTAAAGAATTGGAGATTTTATCAATTTAAAAATTGAATTATTAAATCTCACAATTATTTTTTTATAAATTCGTCATATATATTAAATTTCAACTTTCTTATTTTGTCGTCACTGATTGTGACGTCATGACTAAAAAATAACTTCGGCCCTTGATGTCACGGCCTGTTACGCGACATGCTGATAGAAGAGTCAAAAAAATTTGAGAGGATAAAAATAAAAGTTTCCTTTAAAAAATCCTAAAAAAGTGTATCAGTAGAGTAGTAGTACTCTTTGGTCGATTTTGTTCAAAAGTTTATTTTCACCCTCTGAGAGGTGACTGACTAACTTTTTTAATTAAAAACATTCACATTTTTTTCTCATTCCACCTCACACTCACACACACATTCACACAGTCTTTTTCGACGCTCAGGCCATTTAAGACTTTGGAGCGTGCCGTTATTATATAAATATACATAAAGGGGGCATTCTTATTTAAGCCATTTACGAGTATCAAATGGCTTAAATAAAATCATCAGACTGCCTGGGGTCGAACCCGCGACGTTTCGGACTATATCGGGTTAGCACGCTAACTTCTCCATACAACTGACTAACTTAAATATAAAATTTCAACCTCCTAGCTCAATTCCTTCATGCTTTAAATTGACAGACAGACCATGTTGCGAAAACCAAATTTATGAATTCAGGGATTTCAAAACGTGTATATCCATCAAAATCTCGACATTGAATTTTTGACATTAATCCACTACTTTCTCTCTCCATATATATTAACATATATAGGTAAGAGAAAGTAAAAAAAAAAAATGATTACGATTAAAATTTCTCGATGGATCATACACATATGGAAGGAGACGGAGAATAAAACAAGCATATAAATGGACGCCCCTCACATAAATTCAATTAGTAGATATTTGAACCGGCATCACGCCTGGTCATCATCAGTACAGAGAAACTACATGAAAATAAACAAGAAAATTAATAAATCTTAGATTCCATTTATTAAACTTACAAGATATTTTAGAGGGCCCGTGCCAATCAATATATTAAGGGTTTTTTTTTTATTTTATTTGCTCCGGTACTTGGTTTTACACCATTTTCTCTATATTACAATTTTTTATTTTTTTTTTCTCTCTGTACAGACTGTGTCCGACCGTCAAGCATTGATAAAAAAAAAAAAGAATAGGAAGACCATTGAGAAAAATACATATATAGCAAAAAAATAAGAAAAAAATTAAGGGGGGTTCAGGAGGTAGAAATTACGCATGTTTTTCCCAAAAAAAAAAAAAAAAAAAAAAAAAAAAAAAAAAAAAAAAAAAAAAAAAACACCTATCGAACGAAAATATGCCAAGAGATGTCAAGCATGGTAGCTAATAATATTTAATGCATTTCGTTGATTTTCATTGGTCTTTTAAGAATGAATAGGTTACTTTATAAATATTATGTATCTTTTATAAAATCATATAAATATATAGGCCAGATATATACCCGTATTCATAGTCATTGCTTGAGGAACAAGGATTCCTTATGCCTATATAAATGTATAGATATAAGGATTACTTCTTCCTCAAGGAACGACTATGAATACGGGTAATAGGCTAGTAGGGGATCGGATGTTAGACTAGCCTGCCATCTTTTGCAAGAATGCTGAACTATTTGACACATACTTTTTAAATATATCATACTAATATTATTTTAAAATTTTCTTAATTAATATGTGATTAATAATAACAATAAATTCATTTTTAAACTTTAAAAAAATTAAAGATTGTTGGGACTGATTGTTTGTTGTATTAGCTGGATAACAAAAGATTAATTTCCTTAATTTTTTATTAAGTCATTAAAAAAATTATAGTTCGATGTCCCAATAATGTCTTATGAATATTTTATAATTCATTAAAAAAAAAAAACTGCATTGAAAAAATTCTTATAATAGTCTAGTTGTACTTGCTTGTCACACCAGATTTTTGTGTCGACATGTATTTAGTTCCAGCAGTAGGGAATATCTGAATTCTAGATGTAAATTTATAAGTGGGAAAATATTTATATTTTGTTTCTGCTCATTTCTCCTATCTTCCCTATGAAGATAAGAGGAAAATGAAACATTTTGAGGGCAAAACGAATATACATTTGAAAGAGCATCTAAAAAAATAACTGATTTTTGAATTTTAACCCAAAATCGTTAGAGCGAATTTTGAGAAAATCGAAAAAACTGAAAAAGTACATCAGTAAAGTACTAGTACTCTTTGGCCGACTTTGATTAAAAGCTTTATTTTTCCGGTCCACGGGGGGTTTAAAGGACTTATATATCAATTTCACCTCCTAGCTCAATTCCTTCATGCTTAAAATTGAACACACACACACCACCCCCCACCCACTCTCACTACCACAGACCATGTCGGAAAACCACTTTTTTGGATTCGGGGACCTCAACGAAGATCCATCAAAATCTGACACCGAATTTTTGACATGAATCCAATACTTTCTCTTCTCTATATATATACATATATACATAGGTAAGAGAAAGTAAAAAAAACTGCATTGAAAAAATTCTTATAAAGTCTAGTTTTTTTTACTTTCTCTTATCTATGTATATATGTAATATATATATAGAGAGAAAGTATTGGTTTCATGTCAAAATTCGATGTCGAGATTTTGATGGATCTTCATGTTTTGAGGTCCCCTGAATCCAAAAAAGTGGATTTTCACGACATGGTCTGTCTGTGTAGTGGGTGGGTGTGTGTGTGTGGGTGGGGTGTGTGTGTGTGTGTTTCAATTTTAAGCATGAAGGAATTGAGCTAGGAGGTTGAAATTTTATATTTAAGTTAACACCCCCGGGAACCGGAAAAATAAGCTTTTAATCAAATCGGCCAAAGAGTACTAGTACTTTACATGATGTACTTTTTCAGTTTTTTTCGATTTTCTCAAAATTCGCTCTAACGATTTTGAGTAAAATTCAAAAATCAATTATTTTTTAGATGCTCTTCAAATGTATATATCTCGTTTTGCCTCTCGCAATTGTTTGAAGCACTCTTACTCTTGTGCTTCATAGGAAAGATAGGAGAAATGGTTGTCATGGTTACAAAATATAAATATTTTCCCCATACTTATAAATTTTACATCTGAATTCAAATATTCCCTACTGCCGGGAACTAAATATTGTCGACACAAAAAATCTGGTGGACAAGCACAGTACACAACTTTTGATTACCGAAGGTAAGGTTGTGCTAGCGCCAGTCACACCGATTTTTTTAGTTAGTTTAGACGAGGCGTCTCCACCCCTTAAAAGATATTTTCTTAATAAAAATATAATTAAAAAAAAAATGTTTTTATTTAAATTGAAATAAAAAGAAAGAAATAATTTAAATTTAATTTAATTGTTCTAATTAAAATTGTTGAATATTGTTAAAATAAAAGCCAACAATTGAATTGAAAAATGTAAATAAATAAAGTCCTTTTTTGCATCGCCTATGTTTTTTTTTTTTTGCTGCCATTGGTACACGTCATCAATAACAAACAAATAAGGTAAGCGCCTAGTTGAATTTTTAAAATACTTTTCCAAGATTACTTAGCATAATATTTTGAAAGGAAAAAAAAAAAGGAATATAAAATTAATTAGCTTACTAAAAACGGTTATTCAAGCAAAGAATTTTTTCTTTCTCTCTCTCTCAATTTTTTTGTTAATTACTTAAAGAATCCACCACATTTATTTTATTTATTTATTTTTTTATTAAATAAATTAACCCGAGACTTTTGTTATTTAAAGCTTTTAAACAGCTGCTTGTGATGCTTAGTGGTGCATGAATGTCTTCTTCCAGCTCCAATAATCCCTATATATTTATATATATATAATTTTTTGTTGTTGTTCCTTTTGATTAAACAAAACATTGTTTTTTTTGTTGGTTGGTGTGTTCGTTAATCATGTTGATGTTGAAATAATATAACCTTTTTCTCTTTTTCTCTAATACATATCGATATCGAGTAAATAGAATTAGTTTGGTCTGTTGCGGTTGGCTTGTTTTTGTTGTTGTTGTTGTTTATGTCAAACAAAAGAGGGGGGGGAGGGGGTGAAACACACGGCTCGATGAGCGCGCGTGGCCTCATCAGGGGAAGCTCAGGGCTGTCCAGCTCTTGATAGCTTAAGAGCGAATTCAAATCTTGCAAATTAATTTCAATTTTTGAGTTTATTATTTAAAATAGATTTGAAAATAAAATCACAATTTTAATAATTAATTAGATACAATTTATTAATTTCTAAAGAGGTTATTATATATAGATATATACGCTCTAGATCTCTTAGATTTAAGTAATATATTCACTGCTACCAACTAGACATCTCTGACATTCATTTCAATTCTTTTTAACGATAGAAAATTGTCAAAAATGTCTAGTTCAGGGGTCGGCAACTCACCTATTTTAAGTAGAGAGCCATTTTTTTCTTTAAATAATTTTAAAAAATCTTACCAAGAGCCGCATCAGATCTTTATAAACATATTTTATAATTAAAATATAAATTTATGTTCAAATTCTTTTTGAAAAAAATATATAAATGAAATTTTTATTCTTTTCATATAAAATTAAAATATAGGCCTATATTTTGGACAGACTGAAGAGCTAGTTAGACAATTTAGACAAAAGAGCCTCGGGTTGCCGATCTCTGGTCTAGTTAGTGGCATGGATATTACTTGGATCTAAGAGATGTAGAGCGTATATATCTATATATAATAAGCTCTCCACAAATTAAAATACTTTTCTTTATTATTAAAACCACCCAATTTATTTGATTCATATTCAATTTTCACTTTTTATTATTAATTTTATTTATTTTTATTCATTTTATTGATAATACATTACTTGGATCTAACAGAGATATAGAGCGTATATATCTATATATGATAACCTCTCTACAAATTAAGAAATTTTTGGTTATTATATATAGATATATACGCTCTACATCTCTTAGATCTAAGTAATATATTATCGATAAAATGAATAAAAATAAATAAAAACAATCACAATCAATTGTCTTGAGTTTTGTTTGTTATAATGTGTCAAAATTTTTTTATTTAATAAAACCGAGAAGACAGATTAAATAATTTTATTTAAAAATTTAATTATATAGCCCTGTACAGCACATTTTTTTGAGATTTTTTCTGTCGTGCGATAAAAAAAAAAAGATGTAAAAATAAAAAAAATTTGGTATTTTTCGTTTATTACTATTTATCAAATTTCAAAATTTTATTTTTAAACCGAAAAATAATAATAATTGAAAATGTATTCAATTTGAAATATATTATTATGTAAATCAAGTATTTCGTAGTTGGTTTTCTTAAACAAGAATTAATTTATTTGAAAAAAAAAAAAAAAAAAAAAAATTGGTTAGCCCTGAAACGCGTGCTTCATTTCTGATTCAGTTTTAATCTCATTGAATCGTGGGGCTATTTTGTAAAACACTCAACAAAAAACAAAAAAACAAACTCGGCGCGCGCGCAACCGCAAATCGTTTCTCATTTTGCCAATCCCCCCCCCCCCCCCCCCTCCCCTTACCTCTCTTTATATCGATATATAATAATAATATAAAATATAAATATAAAGAGAGAGAGAGGATTGGCAGTCATCATCAAGTCATTGGCTCAATGATGATTCATAATAGAAGAAGAAGAAGAAGAAGGAGGAAAAAAAACCTGTTCAGTGTGTCTGTCTGTCTGTCTGTCTGTCTTATCCACTTTACGTATTTTACAATCCATTAAATAAATTCTCTCTTTGTCACGCTGATTGTATTTTGTCACTCTAATTAATAATAATATTCTTTTTACTTTCTCTTACCTATGTATATATGTAATATATATATAGAGAGAAAGTATTGGATTCATGTCAAAAATTCGATGTCGAGATTTTGATGGATCTTCACGTTTTGAGGTCCCCTGAATCCAAAAAAGTGGTTTTCGCGACATGGTCTGTCTGTTTGTGGGTCGTGAACAAAATATCTCAAGAACGAAAAGAGCTAGGAGGTTGAAATTTTATATTTAAGTTAGGCTCCCCCATGGGACGTGACACGAAGCTTTTGAACAAAATCGACCAAAGAGTACTAGTACTTTACTGATGCACTTTTTCAGTTTTTTTTCGATTTTCTCAAAATTCGCTTCGATTATAATTCAAAAATCAATTATTTTTTAGATTCTCTTTAAAATGTATATTCTCATTTTGTGATTGAAATCTTCTGAAGACCACTTTACTCTTGTACTCCATAGAAAAGATAGGAGAAATGGTTGCCATGGTGACAAAATATAAATATTTTCCCATACTTATAAATTTTACATCTTGAATTCAATTGTACCCTACTGTCGGAAACTAAATATATGTCGACACAAAAAATCTGGTGTGACAAGCACAGTACACAACTTTCGATTACTCAAAGTAAGAGAAGTTGTGTGCTGTGCGCCAGTCACACCAGATTTTTTTCATATTAAGGGGCCACTTTGAACCTTTGAATACTGAGGCATTTTAAAGTATTTTTGTATGCAGTTGGGGCTCCTGAAGCCCCTCAAGATTTAGTTTCCCATAGCACCTTAGTTTCAAACTTGAACACGCGATTCTAAGATGGCGCTGGGCTACGAATGCTTCCACATCAGTAAAGTGTACTTCAAACAATTTTGACGAAAAATTTCACTGATATACTTTTTAAAGAGCATAAAAAAAAAAAAAAATAGTTGATTTATGAATTTTAATCAAAATGGTTGGAGCGAATTTGGAAAAACAAAACTGAAAAGTTCATCAGTAAAGTACTAGTACTTTTTAGCCGATTTTTTTAAAAGCTTATTTGCAGAGTTTTTTTACAAAAAAAACATTCACACTTTTTTCTCATTCACACTCACACTCACACACATTACACGTCTTTTCGGCAACTTAGGCCATTTAAGACTTTTGACGATAACCGTTATGAATATGAATTTATATATTTGGGGTCCAGGCATTCTTATTTAAGCCATTTGGTATCCAAATGGCTTAAATAAAATCATCGGACTGCCTGGGGTCCGAACCCGCGACGTTTGGTATACGAGGTTAGCACGCTAACCTCTACGCCAAGCCCCGAGGGCTTTTTTTTTTTCATTTACTTTGAGAAAATCGAAAAAAAACTAAAATTCATCAGACCGATTTTAAAAAGTTTTGCACGGGTTCGGAAGTGCCTAATTTAAATATAAAATTTCAACCTCGTAGCTCAATTCCTTCATGCTTAAAAATGACAGACCATGATGCGAAAACCACTTTTTTGGACTCAAGGGACCTCAAAACATCCATCAAAATCTCGACATCGAATTTTTTGACATGAATCCCAATACTTTCTCTCTATATATATTACATATATAGAGGTAAGAGAAAGTAAAAATATTTGCAAACTCTGAAACCATTTAGCAAAATGGAATTTTTGTCCTTTGCCGGGGTAAAGCTTATCAAATAAAAATCTGTTGTAGTTTTTTTTTAGCATTAAATTCTGTTGTTATCTGATTCCATGAGAAAGAAAGAAAGAGAGAGAGAAGCCAGGTGTTTTTTTTTTGTTTCTAATTTCTTATTAAATAGGCCTCTATTGCAAGGCGAGTTGTGGGTGTCATCTCATTTTTTTTTTCTGGATCTCTACTGGCTAATGATAATGATAATAATAATGATAATAATGAGTGTTCCGGCGGTGCGGTTGTATCTCAGTGTGAGATCGCATGTAATGGACACTCTTCCGGTGGCCGTGGTGGTGATGGCCCCTTTGTAATTGTCTCTCCGCCGCCGATTTCGCCGAAAAAAGGAGGCCCTCTCACAAACGAGACATGCCAAAAAAAAAAATACTAAGGGAAAGGGAAATCAAAACTTAGCAAATCATCGGTATAGTAAACAACAACACGCTTAATATTCGAGTTAGAAAAAATTGAGTTTTTTCACATGTAATTAGCTAGTCTGGAGGAAAGTTAATAACTAAATAAAGGCATCATTTATAAAAATTATTAAAAATCTATCTATATATAATAATAGCGGAGTGTCCGTCTGTCGGTCCGTCTGTTACGCTCTGTTTGACCTGAACTGTCTATTGGAATTTTGAAGCTTAATTTTGCAGTCTTATAGAGAACGTTACGCAGAGACCAGGAAAATATTCGAGTCCCGAAATTCTTATGACTTTTTGAGTTATTAATTCATAAATTTACGATTTCTCCCATAGGAAATGTATAGAGAAATATTTATGTATTCTTTTCATTTCTGTATTCCATGAATGTAAACAAATCTTCAAGCAGGCACTGGATTGGAATAGTAATAATAATTTTCTTTTCATAATTAAGAAAGGCGAGGGTCCGCTGCAGGAGGGCCCAAGCCAGCTAGAGGGAGTCCAGGCGCGAAGCCCACCGAAGGCGGGCGGCGCGTCTAGCTAAAGCTAATTAATTTTTTAACAAAAATTAAAAAATAAATAAACAAGGCTTTCGTTTCTCATTTCAACCCTTAGATAAGCCTTTGGGTCTTAGCTAGTTAACTACGATCTGGGCTCTTATTTAATCATATGGTCAGCTTAACTATATAGAAAAGCAAAGAGTGCCCTGCAGACCGGCCCAGAGCAACCGGCCCTGCGTTAATACTTCGCAGTGTTTACGACAGGGAGTTATTAATTGTTAAAGATTTCTCCAATACATTTATCGAATCTGTTTGATTAAATTAACCAAAATTTAAATTATTGCTATTATTACAAATTTAAATATTAATAAATTATAAATAAAATGGAGGTTATAAAATTTATAGCAAAGAATAATGAAAAAAACAAAGAGACTCTCATCAAAGATTTCAAGAGATGTAGAAGATATATATTTATAAAAGTTGAAACGACGCCACTGTTTGCACCCTTATAGAGTATGTTGGCTAGATTGATTTTTTTAAAGAGCTTATTGAGATTACATGAAAAATAATCAGGTTTACAAATCGTCATTTGAGGAGACTCAAAAATTTTTTTGAAAATTTCCCCATGGGGCCTTGTGAAAAATCAAAGCCAATTAATTGTGAAATAATAAAAGAAAATAAATCCCTCAAATTAAATATTATATTGGTCTGTTTTTCTCTCTCCTAGAGATCTCTCTCCATAGCCTGTAAGAATTTTGAAACGAGATATTATTAATCTGGGGTTATTTAACGCACTTCACTGAAAAGCACAAGAATTCAAAAAATAACGTCCGTTCATTTTTTCATTACAACAATTAAAATCAAAGAGTCTCCACTCCTTAGGTTATAAAATTTATAGCCAATAATCAAAGAGACTCATACGCATAAAATACAAGAGATGTAGAATATATATAATAGCAAAAGGGTTACTAAACCATATATGCCTATATATAAATATATTCTATTTTAAACGAAATGAAATCTTTACTTTAATATTTAAGTTCAGTTTCTAAAGAGAGGTTAATTTTGATTGAACTAATCCAAGCCAATGATTGATTAATTATCCCCCTCTCTCTTTTCTTTTATTATTACTATGATTGTCGCCATTTGCCTTTTTCTCTTAATGATAAGGCGGGGACCCCCCGTTATCTCTGACTGCCGATCTCTCTAACTATGATTGGTGGTTGGTCCTTGCTGTGTCTGCCATTAAGGGCACGACTTCGCCTCGATTAGCATGGCTGGCTGGCTGGCTGGAGACACATTAAGGGCAAACACACACACACACACACACACCCCTGCTAGAGATAACATCTTGATCGACATTTGTTTATTTATTTATACTCTTTTTATTCCTTTCTTTCTTGATTTGTTTTAAATGTAATGGTATTTTATATTCTATTAAATAAATTCGGCCTTGCTTCGGCTAAAATTCGGCTAATCTCTTTTCAAGTTAATATCTAAAGAGAAAGTCGTGTGCTGTGCGCCAGTCACACCAGATTTTTATTATGTATGGCATAGGATTTTTTATATGTAGGCCTATATTCTTTTGAAATATGTTTATATTTATGGTATGACCGAGGAGTCAAAAAATTTACTAATTTTCAATATGATAAATTAAATATAAAATTTATTATTAATTAATTGTTCATTATTAACTAAAATTTAAATTATTGCTTTTATTACTAATTTAAATTTCAATAATTTATAAATTTATAAATTAGAAAGACAACAATGAAAGTCAAAGAGACGTAAAACCAAAAGGATTACAAGTGAAATTAGGAAAAAAAAATTATAAAAAAAAGGTTATAAAATTTATAGAAAAGAATAATCAAATTTTAAATAATTTTCTAGATCTATTAATTTGAATAAAATATTAGAATTCAATAAATACCTCGATTCGGACTTGACTAGTCATAGATTTTTTTTTTTGTGTATAACATTTTAAAAAAAGAAACAGCTGAATTACTACTATGCGATTTAAAAAACTAGAAGGTTATAAAGACAACAATGAAAGTCAAAGAGACGTAAAACCAAAAGGATTACAAGTGAAATTAGAAAAAAAATCATAAATAAAAATGGTTATAAAATTTATAGTAAAGAATAATCAAATTTTAAATAATTTTCTAGATCTATTAATTTGAATAAAATATTAGAATTCAATAAATACCTCGATTCAGACTTGTCTAGTCATAGATTTTTTTTTTTGTTTTTGTATTATATATTAAAAAAATAAACAGCTGAATTATTGCTATGCGATTTAAAAAAAAAACTAGGAGGTTATAAAAACAACAATGAAAGTCAAAGAGACGTAAAACCAAAAGGATTACAAGTGAAATTAGAAATAATAATAGCCAGATATAAATATAGTCTGTATATAGATTTGTAATAAATTAGATGAAATATTATTATTTGTTATTAGCTAAAATTTAATTACTATTATTGAAAGAAGAAGAAACACCCTATAGCAATTGCCTGGAACGGAAACATTTTATTTAATATCATCGAATACGAACGATTCTCTCTTTCTTTGTCTGGTTCTGCTTGAATGCATTTACAAACTCTGATCATCTCTCTCTCTCGCTCACTCTATACATACGTATATACTTATAATATAACGAACGATTCTTTTTTTTATATAGAAAAAAATTTAAATTGAAAAAATAGCCCCTCTAATGCTATTTCCGATAATTTATTTGATTGGTTGGCGTTGAGGTTTCAAGGGGGCGGAGGAGTGGCTTTGAAATTCTAAACAATCTTTAAAGAAATAATTTGAAAAAGGGTTACCAAGTACGAAATACTCAATTAAGTCCCATAACGATCAAAGAACAAAAAAATTTTTTCCTAGTCTAAAAAAATAATATCCTATAAATGAAGAGAATTCCAAGTTATTCAAACAATTCCATATTAAAAAGAAAAAAATTAATAATAGCTTTGTATCCTGAACATAGACATATATGGTTTACGAACCCTTTTCTTTTTATATATAAATATATATTCTACATCTCTTGAATTCTATGTGTACGAGAGTTTCTTTGATTTTTTTTATTATTCTTTGCTATATAATTTATAACATTCTTATTATTTATTTTAATATATTTTAATTTATAATAATAGTATTAATTACATTTTTGTTAATAATATATAATTAATAAAAATTTTATATTTAATTTATTATCTTAAAAATTAGCAAATTTTTATAAATAATAATTTGTTAATTTTACTTTTTCCAATTATTTTATTGAGTAGAGTCTCTTTGATTTTAATTGTTGTTTACATTTATAGCTAACCTCTTGTCTTTTTCAAAATCACAGAGATATAGAATATATATCTTTATATATAATAGCAAAAAGGTTCGTAAACCAGGCAAATGCTATAAGGTGTTTCTTCATTGAATAATAGTAATTAAATTTTAGTGTTAATAACAAAATAACAAATAATAATAATTAATCTAATTTTAAATTATAAATAAAAATATTATTTCTAATTTCACTTTTGATTTTACGTCTCTTTGACTTTCATTGTTGTCTTTATAACCTCTTAGCTTTTTAAATCTCATTCCGGTACCAATAATTCAGCTGTTTTATTTTTACCAAAAAAAAAAAGAACGTTTGCTTGGCGACATGTCACAACATATTAAATTCCCCTCGTAATGGATGTCTTTATTTTTATTTTTTTTTTTTTTTTTAGGTTAGTTAAAAAAAAATCATAATTAAATTAATTATATTTAATTTTACATTGTTAATAATATTTAAAAAAAAAATAATTATTTAATTAAAGTCTAATTTTAATACACGCAAATTAAAAATAAAAAAAAAAAAAAAATTATACACGTCTACAAAAACATACATTTTACATTATTTATGGCCTTTTAATTGAAGTTTAAGAAATATTTTTTGTATTCTTATTTTATATAAACAACAAAAACTAATTCAAATTAATTTTCTTTGAAACTTGTTTAAAAACAGGCAAAAAAAAAAAAAAAATACGCCGTTATTTTTCTGCATGACTAATCTAGTCACGTGAACGCTTGTTTTAATTCTATGTGACAATTGGATTTTTTTTTCTCTGTCCAATTTGATTAATAAAATCAATTTTTTTTTCTGTTACGTTAAATTTTTCAAGGTTTGGAATTTGTCCTGGATTAAGTTATTTAGTTAGCGTTACTGTTATAAACAAAACAAAAAAAAAAAATTGCTTCATTAGAGATTATTTAGATAAATCGTTATTGATCAAGAAGATATATTTTTTTTTTTATTGGCCAATGTTTGTCCACACTATGATCCAAATCTGGTTTTATTATTACGGTAGATAATATTTCTTTCCCCCTTTAAATATTTAATTAATTTTTTGTATACATTTTAATTTATATTATTTTTTATAGAATTATAATTGTAAGATTTAATTTTTTAAACCAAGAGATGTAGAGGGATATAAATAAATGACGTCATATCAACATTTCAGGCCTCAAGCCTCCCTTATCATTAAAACTTAAAGTTTTGATTATTTCTTTTAATTGTCATAATATTAATTAATAATTTAAATCAAACCAAAATATCGAAATGATCAAACTTTGAGGTTAATGATGAATTCGTTCTAATTTGTAAGAGATGTAGAATATATATAACTATAGCCATCTTTGAAAACGTGAATTTTTTTTTCAAAACTCTTTCAGCAATCTTTTATTTATTTATTTATTTGTGTTTATTAAAGCTTTTGTGGTTTGAAATATTATTAATAGGAGAATTTTTAATTATATTATAGACCATATTTTTGTATTAGATATTTATTAAAAATAAATGAGTGAAAAAGAGAGGGAAAATTTGAATCTAACTTCACAGAAATTCCGACAGATGGCGCTTACGTCGCTGTATATAAAAAGGCAAGTAACGGACATGACAGTTAGTTCACTCGAGTCGGAGCAAGTGCACAATACATGATAACGGCTGCAGAATAAGCAGTTGAAACGTTGTACAGTATTTATATATTTTTAATAAATATCTAATACAAAAATGTGGTCTATATTTATTTATTTATTTGTTGAATAAGAGTCTAATCCAGTGGTTCCCGACCTGGGCGCTAAATAAGTGGGGGTGGGGCGATGAGTGTTCCTTCATAGGGGGAAAAATTACTAGTCGAAGGCGGGCTTTGCGACTAGTATTAATATATAGTAGGTAAGAGAATTCTTGAGTTAACATAGGGACATAAAAAGGAAAGATATTTTCATTTTGTTTGAGTGATGATTGTCGTGGGCAATCATCATTCGGTTTTTCGGTTAGAGCGAGAAGCGAGTGGAGAGAAGTGAGGGAAGCAGAAACCAAACCCACGCGCTCTCGTGTTGGATAAGTGGAGACGATTATGTAAATAGTCAAACTAACGAGGGGATGGTGGTATAAGTACAGGTTAAAACAACAAAAAGAGAGAGCATGCGGGGGCGGAGAGAATATTTAGTAAATCGTGAGCTCTCTCTCTCTCTGTGTGCTTTGCATTCCAAACCAGATCAACAAAAACATTTTGTTCCTTAGAAAAAAAAAAAAGATTCGATGATCCCTATAATCAATTATTATTATTTATTTTATTTATTTTTTTGTTGTTGTTGTTGTTTTCTTCTTTTTATTCTTTGTCAAGGTTATAATTTTGCTTCAGATATACATCATCATTTTGCGATTAGTCGACTATTAAAATTATTCGGACATTAAAGCACTTTGTTAGATTAAAAGCTAATTTTTTAATATGTTATTAATCACTATCACATACGTATAAAATAAAATTTTGAAGCAGATCTGACGCAGGGTTATCGTGTAATTAATTTTTAAAAAATTGAAATTTAACATGTAGTCTATGGGGAATGTCGACGAAACGCACACATATCGAATTATATAGCCACCTCTGCAATAGATACAAAAACAAAAAACTTACATTTTATCAATTCACTTCCGAGGAATACGTTAAACATAAAATCAAAAGTTTCTGCCGAAATCTTTTAAAGATATTGTAATAAGAAAGTCAAAAAATTCTCGAAAATGACAGTAGGCCAAATTTAAAAATAAGGAAGTCACGAGACTCAGACCAGTCTGGCAACGTCGCATAAAATAATACTCTTTTCTCGCTGTCAGTTACATTTTTTTTTTCCATTTTACGATATTTTTTCTCGCAAATCGTCCATTGTGTTTAAACTGATTTGCATTAATCATTGTAATATATTAAATAAAATAAAATTGAAGGCGTTTAAGATTTAAAATAAACAGTTGATGAATGCAATGTTGCCATTGTTGCCAAATTGTTTGAAGTACACTTTACTTTTGTACTTCATAGCGAAGATAGGAGAAATGGTTGTCATGGCAACAAAATATAAATATTCCGATGTTTATAAATTTTTCATCTTGAATTTTAATATATCGGCGGAAACTAAACACAAAAAATCTGGTGTGACAAGCACAGAACACAACTTTCGATTACCCAAAGTAAGAGAAAGTTGTGTGCTGTGCAGACAGTCACACCAGATTTTTTGTGTTTAATTTAATTATTATTTTACACATTTACATGTGTCCTTGAAAAATAATTTGTTTGTGCAGAGTGTCTCTTGTTAAGGCAGATAAAAAAAAAAAATTCTAAAATTTAGTCAATGATTTCTGAAAAATTATTTTTGTTTGTTTAAATATACTAGCTGTATTGCTTGCTTCAGGCGGGCTTATATTTATAAAAATCTTTAAAATTTTATTCCATCATCATCTTGCAATTACACTGTAAAAAAAAATATGAATTTTCAATCATTTTTCATATACTTCGGTGGTTTAATATTAATATACCCAGGATATGAAATAAAATTAATATAAAAGTTTATGAACAAATTACCAACTTTTAAACTTATCTTTTTCTTTGTGTGCCGCCAAATTTTGAAATCGTTAAAAGTGCACCGCGACAAGTTGAGAATCACTGGTCTAAACGTTCTCAAATAACTCGACTACCTCAAGGAATTTTTATTAATATTATTTTATAATTATTTTAAGGAAACTTGAAATTATTCTTTTAAAATTTATTTCACAAATCTAAATTTATTAAATTCTGGTTTGAAATTCGCGCTCTAAACTATTTAAATATTTATGAAGTATATTAAAATCATACTAATTAAATAATTTTTATAAAGTAATTCAACTAAATAGCTATAAAAATTAAAATTAAAATTAACAATTTTTACCAAAATAATTAATTTTAAAATATACAAGAAATTTGTTAGGTTGGCAACAAATTGAACTTTCTCATATATATCATAAACAGTTTATGAAACAGAGTTCCTATACTTGTATATGAAGTTTTCTTGAAAATTTTTAACAGTGTATTTATAAGGGGGATATCGTGAAAAATTTAAATTTTTTTTATTTTTCACAACTTAAGGACCTATTTATTTAATCTCCGCCCTAGTAAAAATGATTAGAAACGATCGAGGGATATACACGCCCGCACCAGGGACACACACAGTAGATCGAAAGTGACCAGAAGAAAAATGTGTGTCCCTGGTGCGGGCGTGTATATCCCTGGTGTGTCCCTCAAGGTTCACTATGCAGATCTGCTGCGGGCTCGATCATTTTTAATCATTTTCACTCGGGCGGAACTACAGGTTTTAATTTTATCACATTTATAGAGTCTTAAGTGATCGTAAGAAGGAGCAAACCAAAATATTCTCATCCTCCCCCCTGGACCAAACATCTCAAAGCCTAGCCTTAAGGGGCTTCATCAAAAGGCCACATTGAATCTTTGGTCCGAAAATACAGAGGCACTTTAAAGTATTTTTTTATGCAGTTTCTTTTAAAATGAATTAAATTCGTGAGCATTTTACTTAATAGAAAACTTTTTTTTAAATTAAGATTAATTAAAAAATATATACTAAAATTTTTTTATATTTATACAAAATGCAAAATATTTATATTATGAAAATCATAAATTTATCTAAAAATATATCATTAATACCCAACCTATAATAATTAAATAAAGTGGTGACAAAGTAAAAAATAAATTTAAGTATTTATTTTAAAAATTAACGGCCAAATAGTTCAGCATTCTTGCAAAAGATGGCAGGCTAGTTTAACAGCCGGCATTATCAGATCACTTATAAGCCTCTATTTATATATTTGTATCTGTTAAGATATATAATAATATTTATAAATTATTCATTAATTAAAAGATCAACTGCAGATCAAACAAATACATGAGATTAAATATATATCTCTACCATCCTGCCATCTGTTGGCCAATTTTCGTGACAATTGTGTTTTTGTCTCATTCCTCAAGACCCTTAACGCCATCTTTTGGCAAAAACATGCAAAGAGCTTTGCCTCCTGATAGTTAAGACGTTGATCTCTAAGCGTGGACCAATTCGTTGATAAGAAGGCGACAAAAAAGAATACTTTTTTTCCCCCATCTGAGAGGGAATCGACACTTTTGAACTCGAATACCCCCCTTAATATATATTTATATTCTTTGTTTTTCCAAAAGGCTAATTAGTAAGATAAAAATAAATAAATAGGGTAATGACGTCAAGAAAAAAAAAAGGTAATTTTAATATTATGATAATCTAATAATATGTATTTTTTTTTTGTTTTTTATTATCAATTTCAAAAAAAAAAAAAAAAAAAATTATGATAAAAAAATTTATTTAATTAAAAAATTATGCAAATTTATTCCAGATAAAATAGATAGAGCATAAATAAAACGTAGTACGTCTAGCGACTACTAAATGAACACAGACGAGGGTGGGGGACCCTTGAGATCGAGCCAATTGATGATTGAGGGGGAAATTCCAAAGAATATTTATTTTATGATTTAGCTTCACCTCCTTTCACCCCCCACGAAATTCTCTTTTCGTTGTTCTTAGCTTTCTCCTTAAATCCAAAGGCTAATTAATTATTTTTTACTTTCTCTTTCTTCTATATATGTTAATATATATATGAGAGAAAGTATTGGATTCATGTCGAAAATTCGTTGTCGAGATTTTGACGGATATACACGTTTTGAGGTCCCCTAAATGTCGTTTTCGGGACATGGTCTGTCTGTGTTCAATTTAAAGGAATTGAGCTAGGAGGTTGAAATTTTATATTTAAGTTAGGCACCCCCCTGAGACATGAAAATAAGCTTTTAATCCATATATCCTATATGATCCGACAATCAATGAACAAAAGAAGAGGACATGGTTGCCGATGAGAATGGGGAATGGACTGGGGAGGAGGAAAAAGTTGGGGCGAGGAAGAAAGCTGAGAGGACACCAGAGGTTTTTGAACACGTCTGGAGATGGGAAGAAAGCGGTGACGAGTTGAAAAGATGGAGAAAATAAAAATACTATGGACGACCCAGGGAAACTATTGGGAGGGAGTGGAATGTGTGAAATGGTCGGACATTTTTCAGTCTTTATTTAGCCGGAACGAAGATTTTAGTAATTCTATTGTAATTAAAGATATAAATAAATACAAAATTATGTGTGTCCTAAACCCCAAAAAGGAAGGATGAATTCCCCAATAAATAAATTTATATTAATTAATTCAATCCAGTCTTCAAAACCCTTGGGAAATTCTCTATACATTAAAAAAAAACCATGAAAATCCGTCAAGTAGTTTCTGAGCAAATGCGTTATAAAGGAAAAGTCGAAACTAAATCGCACAATTATTATTCACTAATTAATCCTATCAATTTTAATTGTTGGATTTTAATTATTGATATCGATAAAATAATTAAATCAAATAAATAAAATTATTTATTTTTTTTTTTAATAAATTAACGAAATATTTTTAAGCGAGACTTGAAGAATAAGAGAATATTTGGAGAATAATTACATTAATTCTTTTGGCATTGAAGGCTATATGAGCATAAATAAAAATCGAATTCTTTATACTTATCTCTCTTCAATTAATAACAATTTTAATTAATTAAAATTTATTTTATATAATTTTTTAAAGAATAATAAATGCTGGAATTATTTTAATTTTTAATTGATTATATTATAGCGGATGTAGATTGTATACAATTATATATATATATATATATATATATATATAATAACCTCTTTTTTTAAGAATTAATTAACAAATATTAAAATCTTATTAAAATTAACATTTATGTGATGTGTTCAAGTTACATTTTACTAAAAAGAAAATTTATTTTTGTTGTATTTTATCGTTAATTTTTGTTTGTTTATTTCTCTCTCCCCCCTCTCTTTCTTTGGCCTCGTTATATGTTTATGTGTGTGTGTGTGGGTAGTTGATAGACAAATGGCCTTATCAGTAGAAAGGCTATTTATGCTGGTTTTATTATAATTAAATTTGCATGGAATACCAAACCATCTAATTACACTTACTTACCCGCATGAGTTGATATTTATTCAAATTATGGCATGTCAACGATCCGGAAATTATGTCAAATAAATAAATAAATAAATATTCAATTAACTTGCTTTAAAGCTAACTAAATTAAGAGAGATAGACAGAGAACTAATTGAAGGGCTTGGCGGAAGATAGTCATAAGCCACCATTTTGTCATTTTTGGCTTATGACTATCTTCCATTAAGGGTGTACGGATAGTACCCCGTAAGTCATAATAGAATCTAAATTTTTTTTTAAATAAAATTAAAAATTTGAATGCCAAAATTCCTTATTATAATATTGACGTGACCTATCAGAGTATTAAGTTAATAATTTAATTACCAAAAATAATAAATGAATGACTTTTGACTTGAGCAGTTTTTCACGTAATATAGAACTGGCAACATTGGATTCATCAGCTGTTTATTTTAAATCTTAAAAGCCTTCAATTTTATTTTATTTAATATATTACAATGATTAATGCAAATCAGTTTAAACACAATGGACGATTTGCGAGAAAAAATATCGTAAAATGGAAAAAAAAAATGTAACTGACAGCGAGAAAAGAGTATTATTTTATGCGACGTTGCCAGACTGGTCTGAGTCTCGTGACTTCCTTATTTTTAAATATTGGCCTACTGTCATTTTTGAGAATTTTTTGACTTTCTTGTTAAAATATCTTTAAAAGCCTTCGGCAGAAACTTTTGATTTTATGTTTAACGTATTCCTCGGAAGTGAATTGATAAAATGTAAGTTTTTTGTTTTTGTATCTATTGCAGAGGTGGCTATATAATTCGATATGTGTGCGTTTCGTCGACATTCCCCATAGACTACATGTTAAATTGCAATTTTTTTAAATTTAATTACACGATAACCCTGCGTCAGATCTGCTTCAAAATTTTATTTTATACGTATGTGATAGTGATTAATAACATATTAAAAAATTAGCTTTTAATCTAACAAAGTGCTTTAATGTCCGAACAACCTTAAGCGCTTCATTTAATTGATAAATACAAATTCCTCCTATCTATTTAAAATAAGAGAAATAAATTCCTAAACGAAACCCACCTAATATTTGAAATAAAAAGTAAATCGAAGGTCGTTGCTGGGTGGGTATGCCTGCCTGCCTTTAGGACGTGACTGTTAGTCAAAGGGCTGGGATGGGAATTTGATACAGCACACTAATATATGATTAGACCTTCCCCCCCCCCTTTTCGGGATGAGGGACAAATGACAGGGGAGGGGAGGATGGAAAAAATTCCTCCAACTAAATGGGCATCAATTGAACAGAAATTTTTAATTGTATGTCATTACAAAGAGGGAACAAACACAAAAAAAAAAAGAGAATCTTTTTGTCCCTTTCTCGGTATCTGTGCTTTATTGGATCAAAAAATAAAATTTAATTTAAAATAACTAGGCACTTCGCCCCCCTGGACCCCCCCCTTAGCTGGCTTGGGCCCGCCTGCTCGTCATTTCTTTATTATTATTAAACAGCACAATTTTATTTTCTTCCCTCACCTCACTTCAGCGTCTTTTCGGCATCTAAGGCCATTTAAGACTTCGTTTCCGCCAGGCCTATTTATTTCAAATCATTTGTAGCTTAAATCAAATCATCGAAATAAATGGTGTCCGCTCGCGCGTTAGGACGGGGAGCACGCAACCTCCCCGAGCCCCGGGGCGAGAAGAAAAGAAAATTATCATTACTATATTCCAATCCAGTGCCTGCTTGAGGATTTGTTTACATACATAGAATACATTAAAGAATACATAAATATTTCTCTATACATTTCCTATGGGAGAAATCGTAACTTTAAGAACTCAAATAGTTATAAGAATTTCGGGATAAAATAATTTTTCTGTAATCCCTAGAAGGTGTTCTTTAAGTATGTTCCAAAATTCCAACTGGAAGTTGGTCAAACAGATCGTGATAGACAGACAGACGGACATTAGCGAATTATATAAATAGATTCGAAGGACTTGTAGCTGGTAGTTCGGTAAGGATGGGTGAAAAGAAGAAGAAAATTCGCAGCTAGGTGTATTTCATTATATTCTTTATTCCCATCATGTTGACGTTTGGAAAACAATATCAATTATAATAAAATTCTTGTATATAGTTGTAAGAGCCATATTGATAATGTTTTTACCCGATACTAATCTATTTATCTCTTGTTATGCACATGAGTTCTGAGGATGATCCCAACCGGGATCGAAACGTCAACATAATGGGAATAAAAATAATGAAATACAACTAGCTGCGAATTTTCTTATTCTTTTCACCTATCCTTATATGAATAGAAGTTAAAAGACTGAAGTAAATTATGAAAACGAAAAATGTAAAGTCTTAGTTTAGCCTAGCTGAACCTCTTTGCTCGCCTTCGGGAAGTTTATTGCAATTTTATGATATTTCTTGTTGCAATGCAAGTTTCAAGATGTTAAGGAAGAATCTCGAGTGCAAGTAGGGTAGTTGGGACAGCAGAAGGGTCTTGAACGACCTCTAAGGGACATCTACGTGAAATTAGAGGCATTTTATAGGCAATGAAGTTAGCAACAACAATTTCAGCTTAGGGGCCCAGATATTGTGGGTACGTGGATGGCGACCACGAGCTGCCCTAGCTGGGATTGGCAATACTTCTGTTCTTTGTATGGCAGTCTCTTCCCTTCTATATATTCACCAGGTGCCAGACCGTGTGACGGGCCGGCCTGTTCTATTTCTTCCCAATCGCAAAAACCCCACCCCATCCGCCATCGCGGAGAAAGAAGAAGAGGTTAGCAACATATTCATTGAATATAAAATATCGTAGTTAGTAGCATTTTACATGCAATGAAGATAGCAACATATTCATTGCTTATAAAAAGTGAAGTTAGTAGCATTTTACATGCAATGAAGATATCAACAAATTCATTGCTTATAAAAAGTGAAGTTAGTAGCATTTTACATGCAATGAAGATATCAACAAATTCATTGCTTATAAAAAGTGAAGTTAGTAGCATTTTACATGCAATGAAGATATCAACAAATTCATTGCTTATAAAAAGTGAAGTTAGTAGCATTTTACATGCAATGAAGATAGCAACATATTCATTGCTTATAAAAAGTGAAGTTAGTAGCATTTTACATGCAATGAAGATATCAACAAATTCATTGCTTATAAAGAGTGAAGTTAGTAGCATTTTACATGCAATGAAGATAGCAACATATTCATTGCTTATAAAAAGTGAAGTTTGTAGCATTTTACATGCAATGAAGGTAGCAACATGTTCATTACTTATAAAAAGTGAAGTTAGTAGCATTTTACATAAAATGAAGTTAGCAACAAATTCATTGCTTATAAAAAGTGAAGTTAGTAGCATATTTATATGTAATGAATATATTGGTATCTTCACGATATTCTGCAATTAGATATATTTAGATGTTCATGACGTCATATTTATTTTCAGCTTCAATTAAAAGTTGCCCAAAAAGATAAAAACAAACCACCCGAAACTAAATTTATATTTTTTTTCCTCTTCTCTATATTCTTTGTTTGGCCAATTATTTTTCCTTTAATAAAGCCACAAGCCTCAAACCAAAAAAAAAAAAAAAAACTTTTTTTCTTCTCTGTCCATCTTTGTCTTCATTTGCTGACAGTTTTTTTTCTCTCTCTCTCTCTACTTGCGACGACGACGAGGACGACGACGACGACATCGGCGTGACGGACTCTATTTCTTTTGCTGCTTTTTTTCTTTTTTATTGCACACAGGAAACCTAATCAAATTCATTTCCTCTTGAAATTAACAACACTCTTTGCGCGCGCGACTTTTGTGGTAATCGAATTAAATGAGAAATTAAAAAAAGAAAAAAAAAAACTTTGAGATCATGAGAATTTGTTTTTTTTTTTTTATCTAAGAAAGGCTTATTTTAATTTCCTATATAAAAAAAAAAACAAATTCATTGCCAACACTTGTTTTTGAATGCTTATGTACTTGACCGAATTTAATTGAATTCAATACTAAATGAAAGAGAATTAAATTCTCTACTTTTTATTGGCAAATTAATTACAAACAAGTGATAAAATCCGTAAGATAATAAAAATAAAAAAATCTGGTGTGATGGTCCCACAGCACACAACTTTCTCTTACCAAAGGTAACAAGCACACCAGATTTTTTTGTGTCGAGATATATTTAGTTTCCGCCATTATATTAGAATATAAGAATATAAAAGCCTACGAAAATATTTATATTTTGTTTCCATAGCAACCATTTCTCCTATTTTCCTATGAAGCACAAGAGTAAAGTGGTCTTCAAAAGATTTCAATGGCAAAATGAGAATATACATTTTAAAGAGCATCTAAAAAATAATGGATTTATGAATTTTAAACAAAATCGTTGAAGCGAATTTTGAAAAAAATCTAAAAAAACTGAAAAAGTGCATCAGTAAAGTACTAGTACTTTTAGGCCGATTTTGTTCAAAAGCTCCGTGTCAAGACCCAGAGGGGTACCTAATTTAAATATAAAATTTCAACCTCATAGCTCTATTCGATTTGGAATATAATCCTCTACAATTTATCTAATAAAGTTCATTTTGATAGGACTTATAGTCCCCCCCCTTTGGAATTATTTAATAAAAAAAAAAAAATTCCTGAAGTGAGGGTCTTAAAAACTGTTCTTGTTAACATTTAGTCTGAAATACTTACTAAATTCCAAGTTAATTAAAATATATCTTAACTTAAAATATTCTATGAAAAATTTCTTATATATTAAAAAAAAAAATTGAATAAAAATCGGTCAATTAGTTTTGGAGTACATGAGCTGCAGATAATTTTTTTTCTTTTTAATAATTAAATAAATAAATTAAATAATCAAACTAATTAGTATTTAAATTTGACAATTGCAAATTCTTGCAACAATTCCTTTTATTATTAATAATTTTCAATAATTAAATTTAATATATGAAATTTTATTAATTTAATTTATACTATGCTTTACAATACATTTATTCTGATACTAGCTACTTTTTTTTAAATATATATAAAATTTCACGGGAAATTGTTTTATTTTTAGAAAATAAATAATTTCAGCTAAAATTTTAATGAAATATCAGATACCTGAAAGGTTATTTACATATTGAATTAAAAAGAGAAGGGAAAGTTTTGCAACGTAATTGTCTCTCTTTCTTACTTATTATTATTACAAATTAAAACGTGAAAGTGAATGAATGGAATGAATGAATGAATGAATGAAGAGGAAAGCCATTCAAGCATTTCAATGCAGTTACATTTCAATCTGTTATTATTTAGGGTGGAGCCTGCATGCCGAAATTATAATTATTAAAAGGGAGGGGGTAGAGGGGAGGGGAGGGAGGGGGGAAGAAAGAAAGAGTAATTAAATAAAACTAGCAATTGTGGAATTTAAATTTAATTTTATTGCAAAATATTTAAATAGGCTCATTTAAAAGTCGAAATTTAACCTTGTTAAAAATAAAAGATAATTTTAATAACTCTCAAACTACTTGACTAATTTTTATGGGATTTTTTTTTTTAGAATATTTTAAACTATTTATTTAAATTAACTCAAATGATTTGATATTTTCGCCTAATAATTTAACGAATTTTTTGTTTCTGGAGATAATAAACAAGATTTTATTAAAAATTTTAATTAGCGAACGTTTCTTCTACCTTCTTCAGAACTATGATGAATTTTTAGTTTTTTTTTTTTTAACTGTGGTGTAAATTTAAAAAATTTTGAAAGGTTGCCCGCCAAGTAAACGATGATAGGTTCACTCTGGTTGACGACTGACAACACGTTGCTAACTTATGACTGACTCTTATTCTCTCTCTCTTACGACGCGCAACAACCAACTTATGCTCTCTTATGATTTATGCCGCTCGTTGCTTTATGTCTTATGCTTTATGCTTTATTTATGTTCAAATACTCGTTATCATTTTCATTAATAAATATTCTATTTGTTTGTTATAATTCAGTTCGTTCTTATTATTTAAATTCTCCATTATATTATACTACATAACTAATAATATTGCATTTATTTATTACCCGACTTTTTGACGTTTCGGTCCTGATTGGGATTATCTTCAGATTTAGTGACAGAAAGTAAAAAAATGAACAACAAAATGTAGGATTCAAAACTACAAAAACAAAATACAATTTTTTTTTTCTTTTGAACTCAATTTATAAAGCATCAGGTGGGTAACGCAACCAGTAGACTATAATTTAATTCGAAATTTAAATTAATTATCTTCATATACAGTATATAGTGATCATAAACAAAAATTTGAATATTCCAAGTAATTAAAAAGTTAATGTTCTAGTCATAAAAGATCAGAGTAAAAAAGAGAGAGAAAGAAAATCTCTCTCTCTCTCTCTCTCTCTCTAGTGACTTTTAATTTTAACAATCAAACAAAAAAAAAAAAAAAAAATCGTTTGATCTGCATGCGATCTCAGAAACAAATCAATGATTCAGCAAAATTTAATTTGCTTAAGAAGAATTCGGCTTTGACAAAATTTAAAAAAAAAATCTGGAGTGATCACTCCACGACTTGCTGGTAAAAGTGTGTGTATGATTATCCCAAAAAGGGGACGTCTTCGGGTCTTCGACTCTGGCTCGGGCCCCTCGGAAACCCTCGCCTTTCCTATCTTGGTCCTTTTTTTTTAAATTCTTACAGGCTGTTGAGAGAGATATCTAACATTGTAAGAGCGAAATTTGCTACTTCCAAAACAATTGAATTTAATGGTAATGGAGTTGAACATCTGCTTCCACTGTATTCTCCAGATTTGGCCACTCAAATAGTTGTTGAAGAATATAAAAAGAATAAATAACAAACAATTAGAATCAAAGAGACTCAAACAGCAAACAGCAACGATTTCAAAGAGATGTAGAATGACATGTAAACAGCATAAAGGTTAGTAGAGGCGTATTCTATATGAAAGAATGAAAATAAAAATAAGGAATATTCTAATAATAATGAAATATTATCTCTAATATTGAATTTCATTCTAATTAATTTTTTTTTATTATTATTATGGAATATTAAATTAATAAATCTTTTTTTCTTCGTTTATTTAAAGAGACAATGGATGTCAATATAGGCAATGAGATTTGGCTCCAATGAAGTTATTCGAGTGCATATTTTGAAATCAAAGATTCTACACGAGAATCGCTTTTGAGAATCTATTGACGAATAAAAAATAATTCATAAATAATAAAACGTCAATTCAATTTGACAAGCCGTTTATCATGCAATTAGCAACGATTTCAAGAGATGTAGAATGATATATAAATAGCATAAAGGTTAGTAGATACGTATATGAAAGAATTAAATTATTTAGCTTGTTTAAACAATGTCTTTGATGAAATTAATCAGATTCTGCCCCTTGGAGTAGCGTATCATTTATCCAAGCTTTATCGGGTGTTATTCCATGAATTTATTACAACAAGTGCATCCTGTCTTCTTTTTTTTTAATTATTTAGGATGCACACGCACACACTTAGAAGACGAGTATTTCAATGTTATTATGAGTTATAAAATGTAAATATGTCTATGTGTGTATCACATTATAAATCTTATCAGCAACTTTTATATAATAATATATAACCTATAATATATAAAAATGTAAATTTTCAATTAAAAAAAAAAATGTGCATTTCATGGTACAATTAGTAGCAAAATAGTTTGACGACGATGAATCATTAATTTAGAGAGAGGACAGTGAAGCGTGAAATCCAAACACAGACACTCTTAAATATATTTTATGCTTTGTAATAGTCACTCGCTCTCCGTTTACGGCAACGCTGTGCTGATGCTCTCTTTTACTTTTTTAATTGTATTCAAAATGCAAACCTCAACGGTCAAACGACGCGACGTCTTCACTAGTTGCTTCGAGAACAAAAAAATTTCCTCCTAACTTCCTTTTTCTCTAATTATTTCCCTAGACATCCCTTAAAAATCAATCAAATAGTTGCTGGAATATACAAAGAATAAATAACAAACAATTAGAATCAAAGAGACTCAAACGATTTCAAGGGATGTAGAAAGATATATAAATACCATAAAGGTTAGTATATCAAAATTATTCTAAAAAAAAAAAAATATTCTAATAATAATGAAATATTATCTCTAATATTGAATTTCATTATAATTAATATTTCTTTTCAGATTTTATTATGGAATATTCAATTAATAAATCTTTCTTCTTCGTTTATTTAAAGAGACAATGGACGTCAAGTTCATTTCCATAGTTGTGATTTATGATTTTATGTTTTTATTTTCTATCTTACCTTGAAAATTCTTCCTTCTCTAATTAATATAAACTAAATTACAAAGCAATTGCGAATTTGCTTAAAAATCAATCAAAACATTAAGTTGAGGTTATATAAAGAATAAACAAATCAAATCGATTTCAAGAGAGGTAAGGTTAGTATAAGAATTTAATGATTTCAAAAAAAAAATTATAATTTCAATTTCATTCCAATTTAGAATTTGTTTATTTTAAGTGACAAATGATGTCAAGAAGGTTAGTTATTTAATTTAAGAAGATCTTGGTTTGTTTCAAGATAAAGGTTAGTTAATTTTGTTAATTGTTATTTTGAATTTGTTACTTTTTCGTATTTGAACTTTGGACTGGATATAAACACATTGTTTTTTATTTATTTTAATTTGCATAAAATTGTTTTATATGACTAAAAAATACAAGTGCGATGTTTAAAAATTTTAAGGACGTAATTTTAAAGCGTAATAATATCATATGACAGGGATATCAAGAGTGGATTTTTTCTATCCCCTATAAAACAGGTGCCTTGTTGTTGTTGTTGTTGTTGTTGTGATTGATGCTCGATGGGCCGTGGCCTAAAAACCCTTGAAGGCCATCATCCTCATCATCATCTTTTATCCAATTAGACTTGGAAATTGTCCTCTCGTTCTATTTAAACAAAGAACAAACTCTCTCTTTGCTTCGATGCTTTTCCTAATAAGTTTTTTTTTTTTTTTTTATTTAGAAAAATTAAATGAATTTTAGAGACCTTCTTGTTTGTTGCAATTATTGGTTTGAGAGAGGGGAGAAAAAAAAAACGGGACGAACAGTGTGTGACTGACTGTTGATTGGCCGGAAACAATCCTTTTGCTTTTTGCTTCTCCTAATTGTTGCGTTTTAAGGAGACAACGAGGACCAAGATGAAAATATTTGTTTTGAATAATTAATAAATGCATTAAATTTAATGAAATGTAAAATAAAATAGTGAGGAGGTGATTATACGAAACAAAAAAATTGACGCGCAAGATTGAAGAGCGCATCAGTGTGCTTCAATCAACGTATCAATATTTTCATCAATCCTCATTTTAGTAAAAGAATTAGTGCTGAATGCATTCGGTTGTTGTTTTGTTCGGAAATGCGAATGTTCTCCAATACGGATCTGGACATCCCAAGCAACTGATGATTGAAACTCTGATTGACGTAAACTTCCTAGGCTCTTCAATATTGACGCACATTTGATAGCTTTCCATCGATCACCCTTCAGTGGTCTCCTAGACGATCAATATGCTCCTCCGTCAATTATTGAGTCGACATATTGACAATAATAATGATCGTCTAGGGGCACCTTAACTTATTATCTTATTAGCATAGAAATCCAGAGATGTAGAATATATATAGTATATTCGCCTGTGAATATTTCAGCCATTTTGGACGCTCATTTTTCATGAATATTACATTTTAATAAATAAATATTTTAAATAATAAATTTAAAGGAATAATTTTTTTAATTTGATTCTTCCCTTTTTCTCTCAAGGCTACAATTCTTTTATTTTACAAATTAAATTACAACAACAAATGTGTTGACATTTTGAGGTTATCAATAATGACATGTGTCGAATTCCTAACAATTAGAATCAAAGAAATTCTAAAGGTGCCCCCTTAAACGGTCAATGTTATTGTCAATCTCTTGACTCAATGATTGAAGCGTACATCAATCATTGTAAGCTTATCAATATTTTCATCATTCCTCATTCTCTAACCGGATAGAATAACTTCTTTTTAGTCGTATCGGCAAATAAATGAATAAACAAATGAATAAATCAATAATTGAACTTACATATTTTTTTTTTAATTAATTTGATTTTTTAAGAAAAAAAATAAAATTATTCCTAGATATAAAAATTAAATTCAATCAAGATAGCGGCGGTAATATAATTTATTATAAATTATAATGAGAATATGCAATTTTATTTATACGTAAGGCTTATAATAAACAAAGTAATGAGAGATAATTAAAAAAAAAAAAAACACTAACCAAAATGGCATCAAGTGTTTAGCTTGAGAGAATTAAATTAAAAAAAAAAAAATTAATTTGAAAATTTCTAATTGAAATAATGAATAATGAATTCTCTAAAACATTTAAAGATTCAAATTATTACTACGTTACTCGCCTTGTCAAATACTATCTGTGTAGTTAATTCAGTGACGGCGCTAGCTTATTCTCAGTGGGGGGGCAGGAGTGGGGAAATTGTCACAGGGGGGCAGTCAATAAATATATAGGCTACATCAACAGAGAAACAAAAAATCTGGTGTGATAGTAAACACCAGATTTTTGTGTCGACCTTAAGGTGGAATTCCGAGCAACGCGACAGAGCGGCAGCGTAAATAGCGTCACTACAGCCACGACAGTGTCGCGGCGGTAGTGTCGCGCTTGTGGCTTCCGATGTCGGCGTCGTATTGTCCTAATCTAAAAAATGTTAATCCTGCCATTTTTTTTGTTATGAAAAGGCTCTGCGGCAACGACAGATCGAGAGCAAACGAGGCAGTGCCTCGGCGTCTGTGTCGCAACACTCGAATAGCCTTTCATTTATTTACACTTGACATGTACTGTCGTTCTGCCGCCGCGTCACTGTCGTGGCGTCAGTGACGCTCTGTCGCGTTGCTCGGAATTCCACCTTTAGGAGCTGACAGAAGTTTCAAATTCGGCCAGTTTCGGCCAAATTTCAGCCGAAACTTCGTCCTGCCCGAAACCTGAGTTTGAAAAGATGGGATTATTTATGCTCGTACACTAAAAAAAAGCGAGTGAAATTCGCACTTAAAAACAGGCCAAATGATTTTCGCAAGAGGGAAAATTGGAAATTTTACTAAAAATAAAAGATGAATTTCCTATAGGAAATTTTAAGAAAAATTTTAAAAAAAGTTTCGATTTCGGTCGAAACTAAAATTGAACGAAAATTCGGTTTCGGCTGAAAATCTTGTTTCGGTCGGACTCTAGTCGACATAGGCGTATATTTAGTTTCCAACAGTATGGAACATTTTTTTTTTTTTTTTTTTTTTTTTTAAAAACATTCACACTTTTTTTCTCATTCACACTCACACTCACACACACATTCACACAGTCTTTTCGGCAACTCAGGCCATTTAAGACTTTAGACGATAACCGTTATTGATTAATTTATATATATATGGGGTCCAGGCATTCTTATTTAAGCCATTTGGTATCCAATTGGCTTAAATAAAATCATCGGACTGCCTGGGGTCCGAACCCGCGACGTTTGGTATACGAGGTTAGCACGCTAACCTCTACGCCATGCCCCGAGGGCGTATGGAACATTAGAATTCAAGATGTAAAATGTATAAACATGAGAAATTGTTACTATGGCAACCATTTCTCCTATCTTTCCTATAAAGTACAAGAGTAAAGTGTGCTTCAAAAGATTCCAAGGGCAAAAGGAAAATATACATTTTAAAGAGGATCTAAAAATGTCACACCACCCGCACTGAACCTTACCGAATTTCGTACAGGGAAATATTTTCAGTTTTGGTTGGCACACTTCCTCATTATCTCCTGAGAAGTATGAAAGCCCAGAAATGTTTCTGTAAGATATTGGCTATGCGCATAATTTCTCAAAATCAGTATCAATTTCTTCTGAATCACTTGAGCTTGATTCATAGCTGGTGGATTTACACTTGTACTCGAAGAAGAAAATTTTTTTTAGATTGGGGCTCAATAGTTTTTTTTTTTTTTTTTTTTTTTAATTTAGGTCTCTTTCGGCATCGAAGGCCATTTAGACCCCGTCTCTATTTATTTCATTTCGATTGGTAAAGTTATCGGATATTTTTTCTTTTCGATGACATTTTAATGGCACAAAGAAAGATATTTACTTGAGAGTAACTAAATTTAATTATTAAAATAAAGAATAAAAAAATAATTTCTTTTTACGCTGTAATAAAAGCTTAAAAAATTTACATTTTTTAAGGAAAAGTGAATAATTTTAGAAATTTTTTTTATTTGGTTTTCGAGCTGTTTGGGGGGGGGGCATCCAGGGGGCAGAGGTCCTTGCCGGGGGCGCTGCCCCTAGCCCCCCGTAGCGCGTCACTGAGTTAATTTGAAAAAGATTCATTTAAAATTTTGCATTTCTATAGAACATATATAGAAAGTGTATATTCAGTATCTACATTTTTCCATTTCATTTTTATACTAATAAATTTAGATATATAGATGAATAATAATTGTGAGATTTAATTATTGGATTAATTGGCAAGAGATGTAGATCGTATATAAATATATATTTATAAATATTGAATAATAGCCTCTTTATAGTTAAAATTTCAAGTTTTGCGACCTTTAAATTCTTTTATTTATACCTATATGGCCCAAAAAATAAATATAAGTTACCAGGTATTTAAAGTGTCGCATCCATAAAATAAATAAATATCTAATCATAATTAACTTAAGTTTATTGCTTGAAATTAGTTATTTATTTTTTTTTTTAATTAAGAGTTTTATTTTCGATTTCCACTTAAATTTCGTAAATTAACGGCGGGGGCCCTAAAAAAAGATGGAAGAAAATTGGCTGAAATTTATGCCCTCGGCTAATGAATCATTTACTCTTTTGTTCTTCCTGCGCAGCTGCTGATTTAAGGGTTGTTTAACAACAACAACAACAACAACACCCTCTGAGCTTTAACCCTCAGGCGTGTGTCCTGCCTGAATATACTTGGATTTGAAATTGCAATTTCAACGGAAATAAACGTTTGGCCTCAACACTTTTAGGCTCTCTCGCTTTTGGGCTTGAAAATCTATTATGATTAGATATTTACCGAGACTTGAAAAAATAAGAGAATAATTTTTATTATTTGTCAGAGGCGTACCAAGGTGGGGCCCAGGTCCACCCCAGGCCCCCAAATATTTAGATAAAAAAAAAAAATTTAATTGAAATTTGTCTTTGAGAGGCTCTCGGGGTTCAGGGATATAATAATAATTAATAATATTTTTGTGCATGGAGGAGGGGGATATTTAAAAATGAGTTCCCCCCCCGCCCGAAAAAATTTAATATACAAATGTATATAGGCCTCCTCTTGTGAGGTCCCAGGCCCCCAACTGCCTCGGTACGCCACTGTTATTTATTAACTGTGATCAAGGTTTTTTTTGTTGGGGGAAAGGGGGTTTTTTGTGGGGGAGGGAACATTTAAATAAAAAAAAAAAAAATATTTTTTTATTATTATTATTATTTTTTTCTTATTTTTTAAAAATTTCTCCCCGCGGGAAGGGGAGGGTGGTGTAGGGTTTTTTTTTTTTTTTTTTTTTTTTATATATTTTTTTTTATTTTTTTTTTTTTAGGGGGGGGAGGCCGGTTCCCCCCCCGGACGCCCATGACTGTGATATCGAAGACCAGAATGGCATACGTAAGTAAAAGAAATTCTTCTTTTGAAAATGTTAATATTGATAGTGAAGAGGTTATTATTTATATATATGTATATTTATATACGATCTACATCCGTTATAATAATCAATTAAAAATTAAAATAATTAAATCTCGCACATTTATTATTCTTTAAAAAATTATATAATATAAATTTTATTTAATTAAAATTTTCATTTATTGATAGAAGGGAGGTAAGTATAAAAAATTTGTTTTTTTATTTATGCCTATATGGCCTTCGATGCCTAAAAATTAATATCAATTATTTCTTCAGGGATTCTCTTATTTTTAAAGTATTGGATCCTTAAAATAAATAAATCTCTAATTATAAATAGAAATTAGAGTCCGACTGAAAAAAGATCTTCAACCGAAACCGAAACTTTGGTTGGTTCTTAATAGAAATACATTTTTTTTAACCCTTTTCGGCTCTAGAGGCTTTTTAGGGGTGATAAATTTATTTATTTAATTGAAAATACAGAGTACCGATGGCTACCGGGGGCGTTCCACACGCTGATTGCCTGGGGTCACCAATCCCGAGCTTGGCATCACTTAACCGCAACGAATGTGGTGACTGTTGCTCTTCTCCGATGCCAGGCCTCCCGGCCTAAAATTACATTTAATTTAAAATAAATCAATATCATTTGTGAAATGAAAATTTATAAATATTTAAAATTTGCTACAAAATTAATATAAAAAATAATTAAATTTTAATATAAAAATTTTTATATAATTAGTTATTGTATAATAATTGTGAGATTTTATTTTAATTTTTTCTTTATAATTCATTTACTCGGAAACTACTTGACGGTTTTTCATGAGATTTTTTTTAATGTATAGAGCAGCGTTTTCCAAACTGTGAGGCGCGGGCTAGTCTAAGGGGAGGCGCGAATTTTAGCCACAGCGAGCAATTTTCTAAATGAGTGCCAAGGGCTTATAAATAAAATAATAAAAAAAATATAATAGTTTATATTAATTTTTGCTATAAAAATTTTCGGTTTGTATTATTTTATAAAATGGGGGGTGGGGAGGCTTTATACGATTAAATATTTTTAAGGGAGGCGTGGAACTTTATTATTTATAAAAAAGGAATCAAATGCAGGCACGCCGCGTTTGTTAATTTTGTCTAAAAAAAAAACACAAAGAAATTGAACAGAGTTTCAAAAAAACTGATATTCAGGAAAAATTCGTTCTCGAAAGATTTCTATTGAAAAGCAAACCATACTTTTGGATAAACTCATTTAAATGAATCTATAATTTAAAAAAATTTAGTTTATAAAATTTTATTATCCATCTTACAAGAATTATTTAAGAAGAAACCCAAAAAAGGCAGGGACCACCGAAGGCGGGCCACGCAGCTGGTTACTATTAAATTCAACAATGCTTCCCATATTTCTTTTTTATGAGTAAATTTATATCTATTAATTGAGTCCCCCGAATGAATGAATGACTAGTACAACGGCCCGCTAAAGATGATCCCTTTTTTTTTTTTTTCTAAAATTACTATTATCTCGTCAAATGAGTTGTCGATTAAAAAGCCAACAAGTGAGTGGATAGATAGATAGATAGATAGAATTAAAAATTTTAAAATGCATGAGTTGAAAACGTAATTAAAGGGTTTCAACTGAATTAGCTTATTATCAAAATTGGCCCAACACTTTAAAGGGTCTCTTCTCTTCTCTCCTGGCGTACGTAATTGTCCCTCTCTCTCCTCTCGAAATAACTTGCTTCCTTTATTCATTTCATAATTAAATATATATTGAGAGCGATTCCGGGGGCATTTAGAAAAATAATCGATTCGATTTCGCTTAGGAATTTTATTTTATTTTTTATTTTTTTTAATTATCTAATAAGCAATCAATGATTATTAATAGTAATTTTTGCCATTAATTTAAACAGGTGGAGTGTTCTAATAGTCGTCGTTTAGGGCTTAAATCGCCTCCTCTTTTAATTTAGAGCAAAGGAATTATGATTGTGATGACGTCAACAATAAATTCCACTTGATCTAGAGTTTGGTGTTAGCAACTGTTCTCTGTGCAAGAATTCCCTTCTTTTTTAATATCTACACTGTAAAAAAAAAATATATGAATTTACAATCGATTTTCATATACTGTTTTAATTTTTTTAATTTTGATATACCCAGTTTGTGAAATCAAGTTCATATACTGGTTAAAAAAAAAAATATGAAAATAATTTAAGTAGCTTAAAAAGTATGATATTCTTAATAACATAGGTAGTTGAGATGGTTGAAGCGTCATAGATGTTTGAAATATTGTTAAGTTTTTATTTTTAGTGTTAAAAGAAAAGGACAAATTACAGATGAGGTTTTTCACAGCCTTTTCCTCTTCAAGATAAATAAAAGCAAAAACACAAAAATGTTAAAAAAAAACTAAAAGACAATAGTGTTCAAATTTATGAGAGCCTGAAGAAATAGCCAAAAAATGTAACCCTTGTTTATTTGAGTTTTTTCCCACATGTGTCATTTTTTTAAGGCAAATAAATAAACATTTATAAAAACAAAACCGTCATATATGTGAAGGGAAGAAAATAAGACCTCGAGTTCAAACCTCTCGAGGGGCGGTTTTTGTGTATGAAATCTTTCATAAACCGGTTTATCAAAGTTTATTTTTACTTTCTCTTACCTATATATATATCAATATATATTGAATATATAGAGAGAAAATATTATTCGTTTCATGTCAAAAATTCAAGTCGAGATTTTGATGAATATACTACACGTTTTGAAATCCCCTGAATCCAAAAAAGTTGTTTTCGCAACATGGTCTGTCTGTGTTCAATTTAAAGCATGAAGGAATTGAGTTAGGAGGTTGGAATTTTATATTTAAATTAGGCCCCCGGCGTGAAAATAAGCTTTTAATCCAAATCGGCCAAAGAGTACTAGTACTTTACTGATGTACTTTTTCAGTTTTTTCGATTTTCTCAAAATTCGCTTCAACGATTTCAAAAATCAATTATTCTTTAAAATGCATATACTCATTTTGCTCTCAAAATTGTTTGAAGGCCACTTTACTCTTGTACTTCATAGGAAAGATATTTGGTATCCAAATGGATTAAGTAAAATCATCGACTGCCTGGGATCCGAACCCTCGACCCTTGGTATTATATAATAGACTTCCTATACTTGTTTATGAATATCCCTTGAAGATTTTTAACAGTATTAACTTAATTGTCAGTTTTATCTAAAAAAAAAAAAACCTTTAGTAGTCAAATACATTTTATTCCTTACATATATAAAAGTCTATATTTTTTTTTCTCGGGGCTCCTCCTCCCCTCACAGCCCATCGATCCCCACCAAGGATTTAAATTTAAAACCAAGGATTATTCTGTCGTGCCAGGAAGAAATGGAATGTATGGTCCAAGAGAGGAAAATTATTTAAAACTAAATAATTAAATATGTATCAGTTTTCACTAATAATATACAGAAGGTGAAGATATTGTAATATAAATCAGAATTGGTAAATAAAAAATCTATCTATATTTTTATATATATATATACTGTATATAGGTAAGAGAAAGTAAAAAAAGATTGATTCATTTGACATGTTGGCTAGAATTGGCCTAAATATGTTGAGATGTTCAAATCTTTCTTAAATTTATTATTTTTTCCTCAAATTTATTCATTTATTGTTTTTAATTAGGCATTGTTGTCAAAACATTTTCATTCTTAATTAAATTTCCATAATTAATTGGCTGCCAATTATTGCGTCAAATGCGGAGGCATCTGATGTCATGTTAAAGGCCAATATTTTCTAAGGGAATTTTTCTACTTGGATGATTGCTAATCTTTTTTTTTTTAAAGCATGTTTTATCTTAATCAAAGTGAAATTTGTATATTTTGCATAAAAAGATAATGGCTAGGCTGTTTATTTCATTAAGACCACTAAATAAGTGCTACCAACCAGTTAATTGCATCAAATTGCCTCAAATTTCTAATTACGCCATTAAGGAAATAAAATTAACTATCAGGCAAGCACAGGGACTTGATTAGATATTTAAACAAAAAATGTTACCTTCTTTTTTTTAAGAATTTATATAAACAATTTCTTTGCCTCAAAGTTTGTATGCCTGGGACGCAGATGGAACGGTTCACTCGAAATTTTATAAAGCTTATTGGCATATGGAGCAATATTGGGCAATCAATTATCAACATAAATTAATTTCAAAAAATAAACTCCAGCATTGTTTCGTTGTTAATTGCTAATTTCACATCTATTTATCCAAATGGTTTAATTTCTTTCTTTTTCAAAAGATCACATTTCTTATTAAATTTCGTTAACTAAAATTAAAATAAATAAAATCTTAATTAAAATTAAAAGTCCAATAAAAAAGACGGAGTTGAATTCATTTCCAAGGGATGTAGATTGTATATAGCCACCTTTGAAAGTAAAAATTTGTTTTTTTCAAGACTCATAAAACTCTTTCATTTATTATTATTATTAATGAAATTTAATCCAAGAATCAAATTCGTACTGTCTTAACATTCAAGTCAATTTCTACTTTTGTTTGAGATAATTATCAAATATTTACTCCTTTGACTTAATAATAAATGAGTTTAGTGTGAGTGTGATGAGAAAACAAGTGTGAATGTTTTATGTATAAAAAAAAAAAAAAAAAAAAATTAAAATTAAAAGTCCAATAAAGACGGAGTTGAATTCATTTCAATGGATGTAGATTGTATATGCCCCTTTGAAAGTAAAAATTTGTTTTTTCCAAGACTCATCAAACTCTTTCATTTATTATTATTATTAATGAAATTTAATCCAAGATCCAATTCGTACTGTCTTAACATTCAAGTCAATTTCCACTTTTGTTTGAGATAATTATCAAATATTTACTCCTTTGACTTAATAATAAATGAAGATAGTCTTGAGAAAACAATCAAAAGTTTAATTTCAAAGATGGCTATATACAATCTACATCCTTTGGAAATGAGTTCAAATCCGCCATTTAACTTCAAAAATTGAACATCTATTTAAATTTTAGAAAGATTATTATTAACATAGGCGTAGCCACGGGGGATTTGGGGGTTCAAACCCCCCCCCCCCATTGGACCCAAGCCATGACTAGATATTTAAGCTCTATAATACAAAACACTTTCTCTCTATATATATTTCATATATAGGGTAAGAGAAAGTAAAATATAATAATTTTCTCTAGCTTAAAAAAAATTAAATAAAACACAAAAAATTCAAGAAAATTCAGAATTTTTCCATCGAAAAAATTGATTTTTGTTTTGCCTTATAAAAAATTAAAGCCGCTTAAAATTGATTAAATCTCGCAAATGAAAAATAATAAAAATTATTATATAAATAAATTTTTTATTTTTTTTTCTAATAGAGATCTGAGTTGGAACTCTCTTCAAGGGGAACAGATACTTAGGTATTTTAGGCCCATATATATAATTCAGAGGGTTATTAATTTTATCGCCTGATACATTGATACAAGTTGAATGAAAAAATTGCGGCACTTAATTAAGAAAGGGCGGCCCGAGCCAGTCCAGGGGCGGAGTGGCCAGTCATATATTTCATTAGTCGCCTTATACTGGCCTATTAGTCGGGGTTGGGGGTGAAGAGAAATCATCCCGAACCCCCCCATCAAAAATTTCTGGCTACGCCTATGATTATTAATATATATATATATATTCTATATCTATTCATTAAATTATTTCAACAATAAACAGCAAATACTATTTGACTGGAACATCCAAGCATGCAATCAGAGTTTAATTTTGTCATAAAAACAAATGATCGTTAAAAAGTAAAAATTCGAATCGCCTAACGTCTATGACGCTCGCCCGCCCCCCCGACATTATTGTCAACTAATTGTGTGTATAATAGGTAATTAAGAGTCGACATACCATAAGAAGCCATTCGGCGGCTTCATTATTTTGAGTTATTCAAGTGAACAATCAAATCCTCTTTTCTCTCTGTCTCTTTTGCTTTTTCTTCTCCTCTAAATGCCACCATTAATCGATCGATTGATCGATAGCTCGTTCCCTTTTCAGCATTTCATTTTTATTTAATTCAATTAACTGATTGTTTGTTTGGCTTAAATAAGAATAATGCGAAGAAAATATTTTCAAAAAAAAGATTTTATGCTAATTAGAGAAGAAAAAAAAATCATATTTCTTTGATTATTGCAATATTTATTTGTAATAATTAAAATAATTAAATTAAAATATATTAAAATTCAAATAATATAAATGGAAATGATTTTAGTAGTAGGTCTAGTAGTATTATATTTTTTTTGGCCTCCAACCCTCGGGAATTTAGCCTCGATGTTAGAAACGATTTTATTTCAAAAAGATGAGTTTTGACATAAAATGTTTTATTTTTCTCTAATTATATTCATTCCCAAGACTATTTATTATCGAATTAAATAAAATAGAGAGAAAGAAAAGAGTAAATAAAAATTGATTATTATTACAAAGAGATGTAGAAATTGATTGATGACGTATCAAAGGTAAGTGGATTTATTCTTTGACTAAATATCATTTCTAAATAATTTCATTTCAATTCTTTTTTCGCTATTACTCACTCATTGATTTCTCCATTTCTTTAATAAAAAATAATATAATAATAAATGAAGATAGTCTTGAAAAAACAATCAAAAGTTTTATTTCAAAAATGGCTATATACAATCTACATCCTTTGGAAATGAGTTCAAATCCGCCATTTAACTTCAAAAATTGAACATCTATTTAAATTTTAGAAAGATTATACCGATATTCATTTAATTATTTCAAAAATAAACAGCAAATAATATTTGACTGGAACACCCAAGCATAAGCATGCGATCAGAGTTTAATTTTGTCATAAAAACAAATGATCGTTAAAAAGTAAAAATTCGAATTGTCTAACGTCTATTAATTGGGTCCAGCAGAATTTTTAAATGGATTTGCTTCTTGTTTTAAAAGGGTAAGAAAGTTTTGCAACACTGTTGCCTTTTTTTTCTTATTTTATAAACGTTGCCTCTATCAAATTTAATTTAACTTAATTCCCTCCAAAAAAAATTACTCACGTACACAAAGAGAAAAAAAATTAAATTAGTTATAATAACCTAATTAATGCTAATTTCACGCTAATCAAAATTAGTTCAGCTATAAGTATTCTAATAAGCCAATTTTATTATTATTATTATTAATAGCAAATATTAAAACTTTAATAGAGATGTTTACGAATAAATGTTCTTGTTAGAGAAGAATTTTGGCTGCTCACCAGTATTGTCTAGTTTTGTGTCTAAATAATAATTCTACGATTATGATGATGGATTTTGCACAATAATGTCCGCCATTTTTTATTTTTTATCTATATACATACATTCCATCGAGTAAACTTTATATATATAGAGGTCTACGCATAGGCGCCGGAACTGGGGGGGGGGGGCACGGGTACATTGCCCCCCCCTGGCATCCTACAGGGGGGCAGGGGGGGGCAAAATTTCTTCTTTTATTTCATTTAGTTTTAAAAATGATATATTTTAAAATTTTTTTTATTTAAATTTAAAAAAATTAAAAAAGTAAGAAATTTTTTTTATTTTATATAGACCTATTGTATTTCTAAATTCTAAATACATTTTATATGGAATTAAAATAATAAAATTTAGATAACATGAAAACTTGAGACTTTATGCCTTGGAAAAAAAAAATTAAAATAAAGAAAATTAAAAATATTTATTTCCTTCAAATAGTAAATAACAAATCTACTATATAGCCTAAAAAAAATTTTGATTAAATAATTTGCATATTGTTAAACTATATATTTGTAAAAGTTAAATATAAAGGACTACAGACTATTTAGTGTAGTTGATTAACAGTTATAAGAAGAAAAAAATGAAACGTCGATTTATTGATGATTATTTTAAAAAAGAAACAGGTAAGAATGGCCGTAGGCCTACTCTTAAAAACTTATTTTTCTTCGCCAAAAATATACGTACGCTAAAAATTTAATAAAAAAATGAAAATTTCTTATTATATCTGGTTCTTTCGTAGGCTCTTTAGAAAAAGGAAGCATTAGCACGGGTAGTCCTTTGCACCATGAGCATCGCCCTAGTACCAGCAGTAACATTTCTTCCACAAACACCATAGGTATTAATATAATAATTTCAAAAAATGAGTCATTATGCTTGTTTATTGTTTTGTTGCCTTGCTCAGAGATCGGAAATTCAATTAAATAATTTATTCATTTATTTAACAGAAAACATCGCCGATGATCCATCTGCTCCTGTAAAGAGTGTTTCTTTTGCTTTTACTAAAAACACACACGAAAAGATATGCTCTTTAAACGAACCGTATCAACCTTTGGATATTCCTCCATGGACCCAATCTGGACGTAATCATAATTTTCAGAATGAGTGGTTCACAACATACCCTTGGCTTCATTTTGACTCAATGACTAAAAGTATTTTTTGTTTCATATGTGTCCAAGCGCTAGGAAAAAATTAGTAAAATGTGAAAAAAATCATGAAACAAACTTAGTGATTGATGGGTATAAAAACTGGAAAAAAATTATCATAAAATTAAAAAGTCACGAAAAATCTGCTTTTCACAAAGAATCATTTATAAAATTAGAAGCACTGAAGAAAAATACTCCAATTATTTCCTTATTATCTGAACAAACATTATCTGTTCAAATACAAAATCAAATCGCTCTAAAAACAATAATAACCTCAGCATTATATTTAGCTCGTCAGGGAATTGCATTTAGAGCACATGATATTAATGAAGGAAATTTCATTCAATTATTACGTCTCAGGGAAAATGACATTCCAGAATTAAAATTATTTTTAAAACACAAAAAATCATATAATTCTTCAGATATTCAGAATGAAATATTGAGAATTATTTCCCATGATATTTTGCGTAAAATTATTAAAATAATAAAAAAAAGAGGAGAATATTCTCTCATTGTTGATGAAACCAATGATGTACAGGGAAAAGAACAAGTTTCTATATCGATCAGATCTGTAGATGAAGATACTCTTGAAATTGATGAGTTTTTTCTTGGTCTCTATGACACTCACTCTATGACTGGGGAATCATTGTATAATATTATAAAAGACATGCTTATTCGTTTTGATTTAAGTATGGATCTCTTGCGAGGACAATGCTATGACGGAGGATCAAATATGACCGGAATAAAAAACGGTGTCAAATCAAGAGTGTTGGCAGATCAACCAATGGCTTTATTTATTCATTGTTCAGCTCATTCTCTAAATTTGGCTGTGCAGGATTCTTCAAAAAGAATTCCTTTAATACGTGATTGCCTTCAATGGGTAAACGACATAGGAGTTATTGTCAAAGAATCACCAAAACGATCACATAATTTTCATGAGATTGCTAAGGCTCATGGAATAGAGAAAACTGGCCCTCGGCCATTATGCCCAACCCGTTGGACCATCAGACATACTTCATTGTCAGGGGTTATCAATACTTACCCTGCTGTTTTGGACTTTCTATTTTCATTAGCATCTTGTAATGATGATATAGGGTCCAAAGCCAGGGGACTTTATGATCAATTATCAAAGGGTTCTATATACTTTGGAATTAGACTTAGTTATCTAATGTTTTCTTTAACTGATCAATTGAGCAATGTTCTTCAAAGTGAAACGCAAACTGTAGCTGGGGCAAAGGAAGCTGTTGAGTTAGTTTTAGAATCTTTAAAAAAAACGCTCAGAACAATTTTTTAATGAAATGTGGAAGGATGTAAAGAAAAAAATAAAAGAAATGAATCTTGAGGAGCCCTCGTTACCGAGAAAGCGAGAGATTCCTAAAAAATTTCTATATAAACCTAACGAGTCTGAACACAAGTTCACGTCAATAGAAGAATATTTTAGAAAAACTTTCTATGAAGTTATTGATGGGATAATCAACGAGATTGAATTAAGATTCTCCCAACCGGGGTTTTTAAAATATCTACAAATCGAAAAAATTGTTATTTTAGAAACCCGTTTTTGGGACCAATCTGTTATAGATATTTTAAAAGAATATGAGTTTGTAGAAGAAAAGGTCAAAAGAGAATTTGATTTCTTTAGGGAATTAATTCCTCAAGCTAAATGCTTGAATGATTTTGTAATAAAATACAAAAATCTTAATCAAGAATCAAAAAAATTATTTCCTAACCTGAGAAATATTCTAAAACTACTTTTAGTGATCCCGGCCACATCAGCAACCGCTGAGCGCTCATTTTCTATGTTAAGAAGAATAAAAACATATCTTCGCTCAACAATGACGCAAGAACGATTAAATCATGTATGCATAATAAATACATATCCAGAAATCGTAGATGAAATAGATATCCAAAATATCATGGCTACATTTATAAATAGTAATGACTTTAGAATTCAACATTTTGGCAAAATTAAAAAATAATTTCCATGATTTATAAATAATATTATTATTGATATATATATATATTTATATAAATAAAAAATTGTATTCAAGCAAATGTTTCTTTTTAATTATTATTACTCTTATTAAACCTTTTTTTTTTATATTCTTTCCCTTTCAATCACATCACTTTTTTTTTTTTTTTTTAACATTCACACTTTTTTCTCATTCACACTCACATGCACCCACACATTCATACAGTCTTTTCGGCTTAGGCCATTTAAGACTTTGACGATAACAGTTATGAATATATATTATTTGGGGTCCAGGCATTCTTATTTAAGCCATTTGGTATCCAAATGCCTTAAATAAAATCATCGGACTGCCTGGGGTCCGAACCCGCGACGTTCGGTATACGAGGTTAGCACTCTAACCCCTACACCAAGCCCCGAGGGCAATCATATCATCTCCATATAGGAAGAGGTTGCCCCCCCCCCTGATTCAAATTCGTTCCGGCGCCCCTGGGTCTACGTGTATGTATATTCTACATCTTTTTTAATTCTTTGTGGATGTTGTTATGTTGGATATCTTTCGATTTAAATTATTCTTCAATTATTTTTTTGGTCAAATTTATTTTGAATAATAATATCTATTTTATTTTATCAAGAAATATTTTTTTTTTAATTTCAATATTTAAAAATAACATTTAATTGGTTATCTTTCTTTAAATATCCCCTTTCTATATGCAGTATTGAAATATATATATTCTACATCTCTTTGATTCTCTGCTCATTAAATATTCTTAGTATTTGAATCTCTTTGGGATTTAATTGTTTGGATGATTTTTTCGAATTATTTAAAATTTTTTTTTAATAGATATGACATTTAATTAAATTATAAAATTATTTTTTGACTTTTGACGTCACTATTATTTTTAGTTCTCCTAGTTATTTTATTTTTTTATTATTATCCTAGTTATTGTTGTTTGTAGTCGTTTCTGGGTGGCGGGCGAGCGATAGAAGGCAAAGATGGAGTTGCAACAAATTCCCTTCTTGCTTGGTTTGCTCACTCAGCCACGAAGACCTTTAATTGGCCCTCTGAAAAAGTTTTTGCCAATTAACTGAAAACTTTATTAAATATATTATTATTTTGATGATGTAACTTCGCCGATGAAATAACAATGAAAATAGAATCAATCAATTAATCGAAGACAAAAAAAAAAAGTAAAAATTAACACTCATTCAATAATAATACACGAAAGGTAAAAATATTAAGTGATAATTTAAAAAAAAAATGTCCTCTTAAATGACATTAGTGTCGTTTTGTTATCGCAACTCGAATGATTTATGGATTATGATAATTAATAATGATAATAATAATAGTAACTTAACTTAGTAAGTATATAAATATAAATATTTGTTTGTGGTCTTATCTGCTGGCTGGGCTCACTCACCTCGCACTAAATTTATTTATAAACGTCACCTTGAACTATCAGCTACTAAAAACTCACATTAAGTGAGATTTCAAGAAAATTTTTATCAACATTGAAATGCAATTGATGGTGATATCATATTTCTTTTATTATTGTTAAGGCAAAAAAAGTCTCAAAAAATTATAAAATAAATGGTGATGTGACTAGTCGCACAGCACAAAACTTTCTCTTACCTTCAGTAAGGTAAGAGAAAGTTGGGTACTGTGCTTGTCAAGAGCTAAAAAACAAAATTCAATAAGAACCAAGGGCGGATACAAGGGGGGGGGGGGGTAAAGGGGGTAATTACCCCCCTGAGATTTGAAAAAAATTCTTTTTTTCGAAAAAAAAAAATGTATTTTTAATGTAAAATTTTAAAAATTAATACTTAAAAATTTGATTTGTATTTATATTCTGGCAAACAAGTACAGAATGCGCCTTTAAATTACCGAAATTAAGAAAAAAATGTGTGCTGTGCGACCAGTCACTCCAGATTCCCCCCCCCCGAGAAACACCTCTGGATCCGCCACTGATAAGAACCTTATTTTAAATTTGTATTAGACAAAAAACTAAAGCAACTGAGTCGGAATGTTCAAGTTTTTCAACTTTTAAGCGGTTATTATTCCGTTCGTTTATAATGATTTAGGGGCATAGGCGTAGCCAAGGGGGGGGGGATTTGGGGGTTCAAACCCCCCCCCCCCATTGGACCCAAGCTATGGCTAGATATTTAAGCTCTATAATAAAAAAAATATAATAATTTTCTCTATTTAAAAAAAAAAATTAAAATAATTTTATTAAAAGAAACGCAAAAAATTCGAGAAAATTCAGAAATTTTCCATTGAAAAGAATTGATTTTTGTCTTGCTTTATAAAAAATTAAAGCCTTTTAAAATTAATTAAATCTCTCAAATGAAAAATAATAAAAATCATTATATAAATAAATTTTTTATTTTACCTTTTATTAATATATATTATATTATATATCATTATTACCATTTATTATACAAATATTTTATAAAATTTAAAAATAAATCATTCAATAATCAAAATAGGATAATCGATAAAATGAAGATATTCATGAAGTCGAAGCAAAAACTAATTAGCGTTACATAATATACACCTGTATAATATATGTAAGGCTGGCCTACAATACTAATCTTGAAATAAAAGTTTATTTAATTTAATTTAATTTTTTTTTCTAAAAGAGATCTGAACTAGGATTCGGATCAAGAGAAACAAACAGGAAGAAACACCGCTATTATTATATAGGGATAGATATAAAATAAAATTCTTGAAAATGTGAGGGTTGCATTTTTTATTGCCTGAAACGAGTTGAATGAAAAATTGCGGCACTTAATAAAGAAAGGGCGGGCCCGAGCCAGTCCAGGAGGGCGGAGTGGCTATTCATATATTTCATTAGATGTCTTATACTGCCCTATTAGTCGGGGGGGGGGGGGGGGGGGAGGGGGGGGGGAGAAAACATCCTGGACCTCCCCCCCATCGAAAATTTCTGGCTACGCCTATGTTTAGGGGTCTCTGAATTGTCTAAAGAATTCTTAATAAAATGACGTACTATAGTTGGTATAATTTTATTTATTTCAAAAATCTGGTGTGACTGGCGCACAGCACACAACTTTCTCTTACCTTCGGTAATCGAAAGTTGTGTACTGTGCTTGTCACACCAGATTTTTTGTGTCGACATGTGTTTAGTTTCCGACAGTAGGGTACAATTGAATTCAAGATGTAAAATTTATAAGTATGGGAAAATATTTATATTTTGATACCATGGCAACCATTTCTCCTATCTTTTCTATGGAGTACAAGAGTAAAGTGGTCTTCAGAAGATTTCAATGACAAAATGAGAATATACATTTTATAGAGAATCTAAAAAATAATTGATTTTTGAATTTAAAAAAAAATCGTTGGAGCAAATTTTGAGAAAATCGAAAAAAACTAAAAAAGTGCATCAGTAAAGTGCTAGTACTCTTTGGTCGATTTTGTTCAAAAGCTTCGTGTCACGTCCCATGGGGCTGCCTACCTTAAATATAAAATTTCAACCTCCTAGCTCTTTTCGTTCTTGAGATATTTTGTTCACACACAGACACACACACACACAGACACACACACACAGACAGACCATGTCGCGAAAACCACTTTTTTGGATTCAGGGGATCTCAAAACGTGAAGATCCATCAAAATCTCGACATCGAATTTTTGACATGAATCCAATACTTTCTCTCTCTATATATTAACATATATATAGAGGTAAGAGAAAGTAAAAATTAGAAACAAAAACAAATAAGAAAAATGGAGTGACCAAACTAAAGCAACTCAAGTGATTTAACGCATAAAAAGAAAAAATTTCTTAAAAAAAACAAACTTTTTTCTCATT